>VUYV01000203.1:943113-956776 GCA_008711295.1 Anarhynchus alexandrinus | reverse complement strand
GGGGGGGGGACTCTAAAAATGTGAAGCACTGATGCTTGTCCCACACACTCACTAAGTATATACATACCTACATACATTCACTGACCAGCACAGGTGAGTTGATTTAAGGACTAGCCAAACTCATTGCTACATAGGCTAACAGCAACTTACCAGCCAGATAAAGGGAAAAACAAGGTAAAAAGTGCTTCATTGGAATGTCTGAAGCACGTTATTTCCTGGGGCTATCCTTGCTATGGCACAACATATTGCAGCATCTCTGTCTGAAGGCTATGCCCAAAGGCAGAGCGTAGCCCCATGAAAATAAATGCAAGTGATATTATAAATATTGTGGCCCTTCACAAGATATCACTCAGAGGAAATGGAAGTAAAATTCAGCAATGTAAAAATGTGAGTTGCAGAACATGTTCTGATGATGGTGGAAGGCAACAAATTAGGAACCTACGTAGTAATAACTGTGAGCAAGTTTGAACATCCTCAAACGATTGTATCATCATATTCACAGAGCTGTCATCGAGGGTCAGGAGCTGTTTCCTTTATAAACAGTGTCACTCACTATTTCACTATTCAGCTGTTTTCAGTCATTGTAGGCTGAAGCTTGGCATTCACATAATCAGCTCAAATGCAAATCTGTCTCTAAAAATGACTTAAATGGGTTAGGCCAAATTTAGTACTGAAGCAGTAAAAATAATAATTGAGGTATGGTTACATATTGGCTGACAAAAGTAATATCACTGCTAACCAAGTGAAAATTCGAAAGTTTGAAAATACAGCAGCCAAAAAGTGCAAAAGACACACAAAACCTTCCACATCCCAATGCATATTAATCTTGATAAAGGAAAAGAAGCACAAGTTTGTTCCTTCTCCCAAGTAGTAAAAATAATTCTACCAATTCCATCAGAAATGACATCAAACTCTGCCATTTTCCTCATGTAAAGTAGTGGCCAAAACCCACAGGATTACGGCATAACTGAAGCTGTAAGGGACCTCTGGAGGACACCTGGTCCAGCCTCACTTGAAGCAGGGCCTGCGTTAAGTGGAGGAAAGGAGCTCCACTCAAGAGAGGGTATTACTTATAAATTCCAGTATTATTCAATGTGACAAAACTGAGCCTAAAGCAAGAGAACAACTGAAGAACAGCCTTCAAGGATTCTTGCTTTTGACAATGAAGAGGTCCATTCAAACAAAATAGGCTTTAAGCTCCCAGTGTTCCAACATCTGGGTTTTATAGCAACTTAGTCTGCTGCTGGTTTCCAAAACATCCGAGCTTTGGGTCTAAGCCTTCCCTCATTTACACCAAGGTAAATTTATATTTGATACAGTGCAGCTATGAGTGCAACTAAAGTATGAGAGTGCAGAATTAAATGTAGTTGTTTCCTTTTCCTTTCAGCTGAACTCCAGTTAAGCCCTTATTCTCTAAGCTGCAGCTTTCCCCTATGTGCTTTTGAAAAGCATTTGTGCAGGATGACAAAAGAAAGTTATTGTCAAGATTTCTTGTATGATTCCCACCTCTTTTCCCCTTATGTTTTCAATTCCTTGCTGGGTGAAAATAACAAGCTCCTGAGAATATTATCCAAACCGGGAATAGCATTTGATTCAGATCTTCAAAGAGAGCCTAATGTTGGAACAATTACTTATAGTAAATCAAACTTCTTGTGTTTAAAGAACTGTTCTTTTAACTGCCAGTGCCCACTTCCATGGCTCTTTCTCACCACATTTTCAAGCACTTCGTAACACCACGCAGAGAAAAAATAGGGGGGGTGTCATTATTACAGCAAGTACTGAAAGCACAGAGTTCATGACTCACCTCACCCCACTGCCACTGGATTCCCAGTGCTTTTTACTGTATGAAAGAAAGAAAAAAAAAGAATGGCATCATTGTCAAAAAATATAAGTGGAAACAGCTAACATGTATGAGCAGACTCCATGCATCTTTGAATATGGAGATTTGTTTCTCCAGAGTTATAGAGGCTGTGACAAATGACCACCATGATTAATTGTTCATTTTCAGCCAAGCACAAAATTTGAGTCATAATTTGTTATAAAGGAATAGTCACACAGAATACTTATTCAACCGTTCAAAGAAAACGTTTGTCATCACTCGAGACAACAGCCAAACAGAATAATGTAAATAGATTGAAAGACAAATAGATTTTCAGACTGGCATATTGTCCTTTCACCAGTATGCCCCACATATATCAACTGGTGTCATATCTGATATGTTGATAACAGGGTCGTTGTTGCCCACATTTTTACTAGTTTTCACAAGTAAGATTCTGTCTTATTAAAATACCAGTGTCAATAAGAGTTGTTAGGATTTAAAAAGTCTTGCCTTGGGAGTTAACCTTTTATTCAAGCTCTGACCTTGAATATTGCCATGCATTGTTTTTCAAAAACAATGATATTTAGCTCTGTTGCAGGCTACCTAATTTTGATTCACCCATCCTTTTAAAACGGGTGCAGCAAATGTTTGCAATAACACAATGTATTAATTTCTCTGTTGTGTTTAGAGTGTGCCTATTCAAGCAAATAACCACAGCAAGGCAAAAGTTGGAAGGATAATTTCAGAGCTGGGGCAGTAATTACCTTCCAGTCACCTTCCGAAGATGAACGAGTTTTGCACAGTTCTGTTGATACAAACAAACCACAGAAAATATATAAGGTAAATATCAAGCTCCTAATTTTAGATGGTCCAAATTCAATAACAAAATCTCACATTATTACAGCATCTTCAGGAGGGTACTACCTTTGCTTAAAGGCTCTATATCGTTTCTTAGGTTTTTTCTTTTCTCATAACAAAAAGTACCCCGTTTGAATAAGCAAACAGACACTTCTCTGACCCCAAGCTATTACATTGGAAAACCTGAAGCAGATATTTGAAAGAAGGAAATGAGCAATCTGGCCTTATTTCCAGACCATTTTCCAGCTGACATTAATCCTAAGGCTTTGCTGTAGGCTTGCATTCATCTCAGGGTCACATTCTTAATGTTTATTCAGACTGTGTCCCTTGGCTTTGGTTGTTCATTTTCTTCTCTATAGCACCTTCTCTTCCTCCTACTTGTCCCATACAGACAAATATGCATAAAAACACTGAAAAATACACAGAAAAATCCCCTTGTTTTAAATGGTTATGGGTGCTGATGTTTAAGTTGTAGGCTGCAAACAACTGGTTTGGTTAATAGATTCAAAAGAACTTTGACTCTTTCTTATGTTTAAAAACAATGTAGGGAGCAGCTACATTTTCTTCAGTAGAGGCTATCTATACGGTAACTGCTTTGCGGAACAAAATATGCTTTAAAAATACGTGAGCATTTGCCAACGGCAGCTTTAGCAGCTTTTCAAACTGATCACTTTAGTCCACTTTTAAATCTCAGGCTTTCTCTTTGTCTAATGGTAGTCTAATGGGCCTGTCCAGCAGTTTGTAAACCCATGCTTTAAGGAAGCATCGGGGGTTGGATGAGATGATCTTTAAAGGCACCTTCCAAACCAAACCATTCAATGATTCTCTGAAGCCAAACTATATAATGACAAAAAGTACACTGGTATTATAGCTTGATTAAGCACTTAGAGAAAATTATTGGGAAAATTATGGATATGATCTCTGTTTTTCAAGACCATGTTTTAAGAAAGCATTTTGATACTTTTCATGAAAGATTAAACAGAATTTTCCCTTACCTCTAGCTTTCCCTAGTTGGTTTATAAGACAAATCCCAGCTATGCCTTACAAAGTGTTGTAGAACAACTTTACAGCAGATTTCTCTGGGCTTTATATCTCTGTTTATTGTTTTTTCTATTTTGTGTGGTTGAGAAATTGCTGCAAATTAGGTTGCAAGCCCAACCAAGTTTCTGCTTTATGTCTGCAGTTCTTTTCATGTCAAATACACATGAAGTGTTGGACGTTTGTCTCTGAGTGGGAGCTAGCAGCAACAACTCTAGACAAGTGCGAGAGTGGAATTAGAAATTGCCAGTTCCATGATATCCTCATTATATCTATATATGAAATTCTTCATGGCTGATGCTCTGAAATGAGTGGATTGGCTGTGGATGAACAAGCTAGAAATTGGTCACTTGTCATGTCACGAACCATCTACAACTTCACTGACAACACTTCAACAGAGCTGCGCTGCCCATGTTAACACGAACTTTACCTCCACACTACAGTGGCAGAAGGTTTAAGATGACTGTAGCATACCAGGACCATATGATACTCTGGATGTCATAACAGCACGGATTGCCCTGGGCTTTCTGCAGATGGATGTGGCTTGTCAGTGTCAAGGAGCAGAAAGGCTTTACACAAATCACAGGGTTGGTTAGATGGGAGCCATAAATTTCAGCTGGAGCTTCTAGAAATTTGGTCTTAAAGTTTCTACTCTGTTGGGTGATTATAGCCCACAGAGAAGTTCATTTCATCTATTATTCATTAATATGGCAATAGTCCACTTAGCATAACCTCTGTTCATTTTGTTTCGTATTTAAATTTCATTCATCTCAGGTGTGAGTTTAGAGTGGCGTGTAGATTGACATACAACATTTTAAGCTGCCCTCTAGGTAAAATAAATTACAAAAGCAGGTGTTACAAGGAGTAAAAATAATAACATGCAGATTTTGAGAGTCACTTGTCTGAAACGCAAAGGCCGCTTTCTGTTACATCAATTTCGTCATTCACTGAGACCAGTATTACTGAAGATTTACACAGGTATGACTAGGAACAAAATCCATTCCCTGATCTTTGACACCAATTAGTAAAAAGTTGATAGAAGAAATTTCTTATCTATTCCAGTGGTTCCTCGATCACCTTTCTGTAAATGCCAAGCATTCCATTTATTTTATCACTAACTATAAAATATCTGCACAAAAGTCTGGAGGATAGAAATCCATCACAGAATCTTGTCACCACAAAGTTTAAAACTCTCTGATGTGTTTTCCTTACTCAGATAATATTTTTGCACCCTTTTTGTCTCAAAGAACCCAGAGGAAAAACATTTCCCTTTATTCCTACTGATAAAGAACCCAAATCAGCTTAATTTGCTCGCAACATAGCTATGTTTAATGAACTAGTGTATTACCATTCCCAGAATCCATCAGTAAAACCTATCCAAATCAGCCTTGCTCCATTTTTCTACATTCCAATCAAACGGGGACTCCACCTAGTCTTCCAATTAGAGTATCAGTCCCTTCCATGACCCTTCAGTTTCCTCAGGCAATTCCTCTGAATCTTTGCCTTAGTCACTCACAGGCCTGTGTGCGAGACAGGGTAAGTCTGGGTCCTGATCAGCTGCATAAGCATTTTGAGGATGGGTGGGGTAGAGTTATTCAGCAAAAGCAATAAATGCCCCAAAATCAAAATTACTAGGCAATAATTGGTTCAAAAAAATCTTTTTATTTAACAAGTTTAGGTAAGCATGTCCTTTGGACAATTCAAAATCGTCTTTTATTGCAAAATATAAGTAAATATTATTACTCTAACAAAAAAGTAATTCACCTTGTTTGAGACATTTGTTAGTTCACTTGTTTTCAGATTGTTGATTCTTTACCTTTTTAATATTTGGAGGGGAAGGGAAAACAAGATAGCACAGTTTTACTCTGAGGTTTCTTCAGGCTGTTATGAGAGAGACAATACTGAACTCAGTGGATCGGTTTTCTACCTGATCCCATATGGCATGTCTGATATTCTTAGTAAGACTTTTCCCACCATTAGTACTGAGAAACTCTTTAAAAACTGAAAATGGAAGAAAAGCAGCCTCTCCACTGTGTTATATTTGAGACAGAGAAGCATCAGCCACAGAGAGACCAGAAAGGGTTTTATCTCTGTATCCAGAATGAGGAAGAGAGTGTTTTCTTGATGTACAGAGATAAAATACTTGTACTTGCTGCAACGCAGCATGGCCCTCTGTGCTATAGGGTACCTACCTCTAGGGAAGGTGTTGTCCCAAATCTGGGTTCTTGACCCGGTGTGCAAGCCAATAACACACAGAGCAGAGGTATTTCTAAGTTTATTCCATTAATGCGCAGAAATGGGTTGCTCATCCCAAAACAGTAGCACACCTTAGTTCCAAAAATCTCTACTTTTATACATTGATTATTACCTATTCAAACAATTAATACATATTCATTGTTATTCTCTTTAATGATTGGTCAAGATTTCTTTGCTTCCCATGTAAATTAGTGCACAGACTCTGTCTTCTTCCATTATTCTCTTTTGAGTAGGTGGTATCATTTGGGTAGGTGGTCAATGAGTCGAGGGTCATGATCTCCCCCTGAGGGAATTACCTTTTACCTACTTCTCCTCTGATCTTGGCAGTTCCAAGTGGTTTTCCCGGTTTGCTGACCAGGCCTACAGTTCATGACTCTCTTGACAGGAATACCCTGTTTATCAACAATGCTACATTGTCTGGTGGTTAGTTCCTTAATTGAATTGTAGATAAATCACGTCTAGTTACTATTTCTCTATTTTAACATTAGGTAAACAATTAAATAGGGTTGGGGCAGTATAGAGGACTTAAGCAGAAGCAGGTTTCCTTGGTTGCTTCAATTACATCTTACATTTCATTTTCCTAGTTTATGTCGATTTTACCACAACAAAGGTGCAGTCATGGGAGCCTCAGGAACCAGCCTGACTTTGGGAGACAGTGCTCAGGTGGAGACCCTGTCACCATGAAGTCCCAAGTAATGAGTTCTCCTTTAAGCAAAGTAACAGATTCTTTCTTTTTCAAGGTGTAGTTAAATAAAGCTGATGTTGTCTGCCTTCGTGCTGAGAAAGGCCATACATAGAGTCATGCAAACACCAAAACCTAGAGGTAAGACAGTTAAGATCTAAGTTCATATTCAGCAGTCTTTGGGTTTAGATCCATTACATGAAGTTTAGTCACCCAGAGTTCACGGCCAGCGTGTTACTGCTGCCTTTCAGATGAGGAGCATGGCTTGTCTCCTTCTTGATAAAACCAATAATATTCTCTTCAGCTGGTCACACCTGATTTTTCAGGACATTTTTTCCCCCTTTTTACCTCATCAGTTAGCCAGAATACTATAAACATTTCAGAATCTCTGTAGACATTTGAGTCCCCATTATGTTGATAATGTCAATCAGGAAAGAATAACACTGCCTGCACCTTTATTCTAAAATGGACCTTATGCACCTTCTTTTTGCAGTCTAGCAAGCTAACTCTGGTGACTCGGCAGCATGTGCCTAATGATGGAATGAGGACTCTGAGGGGATGAATAAGTGGGATAATGTGAGAAATACCAGAACTGAAAGACTCCCAGGATCACAGCCTTCTGAATAAGGATATGCTTAGTGGTCTTACACAAATAAGTATCTATGACCTCCTCCATGGCTTTCCCAACCTCAGGCATACTGCCTACTGAGCAACAGCAGATTAGGGCAGCAGGCTTTCAGAGTGCAGTCAAAGCACTTTTCCTTATTATCAAAGCACCTCTCATTCAGGTATCTGTGCTGAAGAGATGGAGCAAGCTCATCATACAACTTCAGGAACATGTCTTTCCACACCTAAATGTTTTGCAACAGCTTCTTGTTATTTAAGTCACCACTACAATGTGATCCTGCCACTCAGGAGTTATTTGCTGTTCTCACTCTGCTCAGTGAAATGCAACAACCTGCCATTCTTCTGAAGTGTTTGTCCTATCCATTCATCTCCCTCAAAAATTTGTCTACACTTCAGCACACCCATCAGTCAAATTTCTAATCAGTAATAATTTAAATTTCTGAATACAGAGGGAAAAGATAGCCATCTACAAGACAGATGCAGAATTCCCTCAAGGATCCATAACTAAAAAGAAATGCTTGAAGACACTGAAGTGTGTATGTAGCTAGATATTGTGATGTAGAAAGCACGGGATGCAGAATAGAAATCTGGAGAACCTTACCCTGAGATCCAATACTTTGATGAACTCTCATGATGCTATGTCAAAATGCTCCAGAGGCAGTCATGTAAATAGTACAGGTAAGCAGAGAAAGTAGTACAGGTAAGCAGAGAAAATCTGTAACATCGAAATCTAGAGTTCAGAGTTCTGCTATAATCAACAGGAGGAAACAGGTAATTGCAGAAAACCACTCCTCTCAAACTGCCTCTCCTACAGAAGACCAGATCTGTCACACTCTAGAAATGATGTAGGCATGTTATAGCCTTCCAAAGTTAGGTGAGATAAATTCCACCCACTTGTGATGCAATATGTTATATTTGAGACAGGAATTGTCACAGCCTTTTGTGGTAAGGACACCTAGGAACAGCAGAAGTAACCAAGAGTGTAAGTGCTCTGACTGTGGTTGAGTCCTCATCAGAAGCTGTGAGAGAGACAGCTACTTGTTTAGCCATGGCCTGATTTATACCTGCAGGTATTACTTGTAAATATCTGTTTTATATTTTCTTAAGCTCTGACTGGTTATTTTAAAGTTAAATAAACAGTTCTTAATGCATCTGTGATCCTCATACTCCTGGCTATGCATGAGTAATAAGCATCAACTGAAAAAAGAATGCATAATAAATGGAGGAGTTGAGGCTTTTTAACTAGTGTACATGACAAGCTTCATTTCACACCCGAAATATTCAAACAAGCAAAGAGAAAAAAAAGAGCATGAAAAGGCCCTTCCCATCCTTCTGTTCAATAGCCCAATCTACTCACAATTAAATTTCAGGAAAACCAAAAATTATTCCAGGTTCTGTCTTTTTTGTGTGCTTTAGGGCACAATTACCTTCTCTGCATCATTAATATCTATAAACGAAACTCAGCAAAATGCCTCTCTAAAAATAACTAAAGATATAAACACAGACTGAAAATCAGCTATGTTCTGCATCACAAGATAAAGCATGCATTTTCCTCCTGCCTGGAATATCTGTGTTTTTCAGGAACACCCAAGCCTGTAGAGGTTCCCAAAGCTCTTGCTACGTGAACAGTAGAGTTAGTGCTTGACATTCGGAGCAAAACTTTGGTTGCTTTACTCACATACATAATCCCCCAGCACTTGCAGGCCAAATTTTCCTTTCGGTGTCTCTGGTGAAACTCTATAGCAGGTTAATTGACTTTTGTTCAGATATATAGATTAACTAGGTCATAACCTACCCCAGTGGGAGTGTTGAAAAGATCAGAGCAAGCACCATCCTTATAGCCTGCACAATTAAAAGGCTCCTTTATTTTTTCTCTTTAAATTTAAGGAAAGAGAGTTATTTGATAACGAAAGCAAAAGGAACAGCAATCACACGTGATGTTGCTAATTCTTTTTCATTTATTCTGTTTCACTCTTTCATGGTAATGTTTCCTATAGTAAAGAAAAGAATATCCCTATTGGCTTTCTGCTGTGAATATTCCCTGACTTTGGTAAAACCAAGATGTTTCCTGTAGATCTACCTCATTCTATAAATTCAGCTCGTTTGTATCAATGCAGAAAAACAATTTAGCAAGTTGTGCTTTATTTGAATTGTATAATTTGATACCTTTAAATTACAACACTGATTGAGAACGATTAGTGTAATACCAGGCATTTGACAAACATAAATGAATGTTGCAACAGTAACATTCAAAATCAAAGCAGAGGTACAGTATGTGTCATGAATATCAAAAGAATTATGATCAAGTCCTCCATGGAAACTGTTATGAATTATATTTAATAGACAATGGCCTATGATCTGAGTCCCTAAGTGTCATTTAACTACAGAGTTCAAGTTCTAGTTCTGAATAGGAATTTTTTTCTGTCTCCTTTTAGGACTTAGCGCCTACTGATCACTGTTAAATCACCCTTCTACAACTTCAGGGCAAAGTTCACTGTTTTAACATTCAGTTATGAAAATACCCTTTGCTACCTTTGTCAATTAGAATAATT
The DNA here is from genome assembly GCA_008711295.1 of Anarhynchus alexandrinus. Taxonomy (NCBI): domain Eukaryota; kingdom Metazoa; phylum Chordata; class Aves; order Charadriiformes; family Charadriidae; genus Anarhynchus; species Anarhynchus alexandrinus. The sequence goes on along the minus strand of VUYV01000203.1, from coordinate 946,944 downwards.
TAAAACACAACTTAAGTGCGACTGAAGAGAAAATACATCAGCACACTGACCCTGGCACTTGGGTCCAGAGCACGGCAGAGCTCAAAGAACTCTACAATTCACTTTTGTGCTACCCTAAGCCTGGGAAGGGTTTAGCTCCTACCACAGGCAAGAAATCCACAGGCTATTGACATCTATGCTGGTTAGTAACAGTAACTAGCACATTTAAGATGTGCTCTTGACTTTCCCCTCTCTATAGAGAAGCTGTGGAAGAGCTGGCAGAAACAAGATGACACTCTTCTTCTGGCAACCCAAAGGGTTTCTCCATCAGAGTCTTAATAGGTTTTCTGGGTTACTTTATGTTCCCGAGATGAACCATTAAATCTTGGGTAAAATTGACCTTCAATTTTGAGCAGATCTTGTATCACTCTGAAAGTGATAGCAACGAAGCATGGAGCTTTAAGGACCTTCAGAATTCATCAGGGTTGTGCCAAGTTGTGTTAATAGTCCATAAAAACTATTTCTCTTGGATGAGTACTCTACGTTAGCTTGCTGTCTTTCCACAGTGATGATCAGATGTCCGGTGTAGAGTAAAAAACTGTGATTGCAGGTCATGGGGGAAGGGAAATGACCAAAAAAAAAAAAAGAAAAAAAACAAACCAAACCAGGTCAAAAATTTGGGTTAATCTCTCTTGACAGCATATAAAAAAGATACTGTAATAGTTTCCATTTATTAAATGCTAAGTTAATCCTTTAATAATGTAGGGCAAAGACACCTATCAAACTGCACAAATATGTAAGTATGCAGTGAGTGCTGCTCTGAGAAAACCCTTCTCTTAAAAAGGAAGGATGCAATCATTGTTTTATTCTCCTGACTGATAGACTGTGCTTTCATGCAGACTGCTGCAAATCATCTTATTATTAATTCTAAGTGTGATTATGCTTGATTGCATTATTCCAGTGTCTCACCAGACCAGTCAGGAATTTCCCACACTAACGCAGCCATTGTGTATTCTATATAATGAAAAGACAATCCTGCTCCTCAGCAGCCTCAGGGTATGCTGGGAAGCAGCAGGTCCATCCCCATGAAACTGGGGGGGAAACACCGATATTGTTAAAATTGTAGAAAATCTGCTAACTAGTCAGGCTGTGCGTGACGGTTGCTCCTTGTTGTTGACTAACACAGCTCAGGGACAGGGTGGACTAACTCCACTTCATGGATGTCCTGTCCCCATGCGGAGGAGGCAAACTGCCCACCATTCCTCCCTGCGCACCTCTCGATTGAGCCGTTTTCGTATCGCCAGAACTCTCTGATGTCAGGACTTGCAATGAGCAGTGCAGATAAAGGCATGAGCGTCTCTCTCCTTGTTGAAAAACCCTTGCACAGAGTTGCAAAAATGCTGGTATCAAGCTTATTTTTGAACATCTACAATTTTAAATTACCAAGGCTAAAAATCTCTTTCACACCTACTGCCCTAGAAGGAAAAAAAAGACAGCGGGAGCCATATGTTATTGGTGCATTCTAATGTTCCCCTCCTACAACAAGTGCTTTGGCATGCAAGTAATATACTTTTAATATCACTTACAATAAAAACATTTTCCAATCCTCTGTCCAATATACTTTATGATTATTTCTCAGACAAGTGTTGTCCCACTGACTCAAAATACTATTTCTAAGGCTTGAAGACAAGATAAGCTATTTTATGAACTTGTCTCATAAAATACACATCCACGTCATTTGCTGTAGACCTTCAAATAGACAACAAAAATCTTTAAACAATAGGAAGGTGCTAATCATTAAACAGTTGTACACAGATATCTCATTGCAGCTGGGGTCATGTTGCTTTGGGGTGGTCTCCATCTCAAAGAGCTTACATTGTAGAGCAACAAAGCAAATGGAAGGGGAACAACATTAAAAAAAAATAATTCACTGCAATGATTTGGGGGGAAATGCTACACTGGTCTTACTTTCCAGGGAAATAGTTTGGGAAGTGTTGCTGATTAGCCATTATGTGGTTCTGTGTTCACAAACAACAGACAGAGTTTTTTTCAGTTATTTGCAGTTGCCTTGTATCAACAAATCAAAAGTGAAGGCAAATAACATGGCTGAATGGTTCCTACTTCTTTTTAAGCCAGCTGAGAACTCATGCACAGAACATTTAAAAGCAAGTGACTGACATCTGCCCCTGAGCACGGTTCGTAACCTGAGGGTGCCACCATCACAGACTTCCTGCAATATGTCACAACTGACCCAGCAGCATTTCACATTCAGTCTCCTCTACTTTCAAGCCCTTTGCAAGACGCCAATTAAAAATGCATATATTTATAAAGCAGTTAGTGTTATTAATGCCTTGAAAATAAAAATCTATTCACAGAGCATGTCGGTAAAAGCTGAAGTGAGATAAAGGAGTAGTTCCTTCTTTTTTGTGTGTGAAAAAGCTTGTTCATCTTAAAGTATTAATTCCCTTTATCTTTCAATCACCAGTTTTCATGACTGCGTGTTTCCTTCAGCCTGGCAAATATTCCCAGCAATGTGTAGCTCTGCTAGAACTAATTTTGAAAGAAGAGCAGACATGCAAATTGCCATTCTCTCTCAGTGGACTATCTAGACTCAGGCTTGCTACGCAATGAAAAGGAAAGTTGCCTCTGATTCTACCACGTATCAAACAAGCCAGACGACTCTAATACACAGCGTGGATTCCCTGTGTTTGATGCAGGCCTGTAAGGATTTCAAACATATATTTTCTCAGCGAGGATGATTTCTCACAGTTCATTCGCAGTGCTGCTCTTTTCCTCTGCATCGGTTATCAAATCAGCATTAATCATACCAGACCCTCCACCATTAATCATATCCGGATCTCCACTGCCATGGGAAACAAACAAACAAACAAACAAACAATGTGGGGCTAAGATAAGAAAAAACAAACACTTACTCTGAGACCAGTGGTCAGACTGGGAGCGATGCTTTCACAACTTTCCCAGCTACTGAACAAGACGAGGCTATGACTTCCAGCAATAGGCTCAGGGAACCTTGGCGTGGAACACCATATACTGTGAAGTACATGTACAAAATGTACCTCAGCTTTTATTCTTATTAATGTCATAAATTAGCTAATTAAAATTAGCTAAATAAGCTACAATTAAAACGGGCTTTCAGGCTAGAGCCACTGTTACGACTGGAAACCATTGTGCTAGCAGGACATAAGTTGAGATGGCAATGGCCCTTCCACACTTCTGTTATTCCATGTCTGGGAAATTGTAAAGACTGGGGAAAACATGAAGCCTGTGCAAAATGTCACTCTTATGCTTTTAATACTACTCCTCTAACAACCCTTTTCATATTTATCCTTTTAATTTTGTGCTGAGTCTGCAAGAGTATCGAGTAAGGAAGGGCCTGCCCTCTGGTTTTGTTTTGTAGGGTTTCCCTACACTGAGAACTGCAGGTCCACGGCTGGAACCCATAGATGGTATGGTATTTCAGACAAGTACACCAAGTACTTCAGGTTGTCCTTTGAATTTTTTTTGGCCCTTGGGCCTGCTGAGGGCTGAGATATATTAACTTGGCTACATGTCTCCTGGATTAGAGCTGACATACCCAGCCAGCCTGGGGTGGAACCTATTCAAGTGGATGTACTAAAATTGATGGCATTCTTGTACTGAAGCATGTCCCGAGAAGGACCATATGAAGGTTACCATCTTCCGCTCAATCAATCTAACAAAAGCAAGTATATGCTTAAAAATTAGGGATTTTTATATAGATAAACAGGGAGAGGAGGGGAGGGGAGGGGAGGGGAGGGGAGAGGAGAGGAGAGGAGAGGAGAGGAGAGGAGAGGAGAGGAGAGGAGAGGCGGG
>VUYV01000203.1:912229-939481 GCA_008711295.1 Anarhynchus alexandrinus | reverse complement strand
GAGGGGAGGGCAGCGAACGGGTAATTAAAGCAAAGCGTGCCCCGATAATTACACTTTTGCATCAACATAGAATGCTTTTTTTGTTTGTTTGTTAATAAGTAGTTCAGCGATAGGAAAGAGAAGGCAAGTCTCCGCTCTTTGTTTTGAGCGTGCAGTACCTCAGAGAGTAATTTAACAGTGTCCTCACTGACAAGACCCTTCTTTTTCTGGGGAAAATACAAACGGAGTAAATGGGCCACAAAATTACCACCTACGTGGTAATCTTGGAATAGAAGAGGAAAGAAATTAGATTTAAAAGCTGAACGGGGGAAGGGAAGCAAAATATTTTTTTGTTTTTTAAGGTGCTTTCTTAATCGCCTTTCAGTGCAATGAATCAAACTTTGTGAATCGTATTATATTTAGTGCTGTCATCTTTTGCTCCCTCAAAGAAAAAATAATCGGACACTCAGAAAGAGAAAGGGGGGAGGGGATCCTGCTCCTCGGTAGCATGAAGGAATATCTTCCAAAAAGAATTGCAACAGCACAGGAATTGTTCTTACACACTGCGTTTTGTAGCTCAGATCACTGGAACAGAGAGATGTCTTCTGATGATCCAAAAGCCATAAATGCTCAATGTTTAGTCCCCTGCCAGTTTCCCTACAAGCAGTCGTTGCCGTTTCCCCAGGTGACTCGCAAGGGTTTGCTCCTCCTTTAATAAGATTTGACATGCCATCTCTTACCTGCCAGCCACCATCTCCCCTTTCTGGGGGCGGAGGGGGGGGGGAAATTTGCTGCTGTTACATAACGGTTACCTGGAGCATCGCATGTGTTCCCAAACCGGGGATGTCTCTGGCCCACAGGAGGGAGGTGAAATTTTGTAATATTGCAGATCAAGTACAAATGGCTGGGAAGAAACTTTCACAGGGCACTGCTTTCTGGTATTCAAATATTTCCCTTGTGGATTTCACAGTAACTCCTTTCCCACTCATTTAAGAAAGGCAAGTAATATGTTCGACCCTCCCCCCAGTACCACGTAAGTAGTCTAATGAAACAAATGGTATCTATAGATCAAATATACTGCCTTCCTCCTTTTATTTCCTCCATCTCTCAAATCCTGCATGACATCACTAACCACAGTGTACAACATAACCCCAGACCCCATTAGGGAGTGGGGCTCAGGGTAGGGGGGCTGTCAGTGTCCTCTGAGCTCCAGTGCTTTGCAAGCTCTTTCTGACACTGGCAAGATCGTTGCTTTTTTGTTTACACCAGCAGATACCACTCTCTCGATCATTTACCTGGAGTGTAAAGAAATTAATTAGCAGTTTGACAAGACTTTAGTGGGGCACATGGCTGCTTTGCTTCCTAGAGTTGCTTAATTGTCTGTCTTGTCAGTCTGTCTGTCTTTCTCACACACAGGAGCTGTACAGGCAAGGGAGATTATCCTTTTGTTGTCAGCCCCAGTCCCACTTGTTGAGGGTTTTAATTAGCAGGTGTCTGAACGCAAAACAGCAGAGATACCTCTTGTGCTGCAGGTCTGCCCCTGGTCTTCACCCTCTTCTCTTCTCTTTCACTGCAGGAGCTGGAGTGGCTGTAGGGGGCAGTGCTCTGGGTAGCCAGCCATGATTGCCACTGGAGGCCTGCTGAGGATCTCAGCTAGGAAACAGGACCCCTTGCGACCCCAAAGCCAAGTCCCTAAACGCAAACGCAAGACCAAAAAGAAGCGCAAGAATGACGTGGTGGTGGTGAAAGGCAAGCTCAAGCTGTGCTCTCTCTCGGGGCTCATCGCCCTTTGTGGCATCCTGGTACTGCTGGTGGGCATTGCCTTGGCCGTGGTGGGCTACTGGCCAAAGCCCAATCAGGTGTACAGAGAAGGCAGCTTCAGTGGAGGCCGACAGCTGGCACCACAGGGCGGCACCCCCAAGAACCGCTCCCGGAGCCAGGAAGGGACACACGCAGGGATCCATCCAGAGTCACCTCCTAGAGCCAACACCTCCACCACTGCTACCACCCGGGGGTCCCCACAGTCTCCCCCCACTTCTTCGTCTCCCCAGGCCTCAGTGGGTTTCCTTTTCCGTCTTTTCTCGAGCTACTTGCATTCAGACAAGCTGAAGGTGCTGGGACCCCTCATCATGGGTATTGGCATCTTCCTCTTCATCTGTGCCAATGCAGTATTGCACGAGAACCGTGACAAGAAGACCAAGATCATCAACCTGCGTGACCTCTACTCCACCGTCATCGATGCCCACAGCCTGCGGGCCAAGGATGGAGGCACCCCAGCCTCAGCCCCTCTCAACGGCTTTGTCAACTATGTGCAGTCCCGGGGCCTGGAGCTAAAGCCTGGTGGTGAAGGCTTGGGTGCTGCAGCCATGCTGGCCAGAAGCTCCTGGCCACCAGGACTGGGTGTCTCCCTTTCCCCACCGGACCTGGCATCCTCGCCACGGCGCTCCTCTTTCTGCACCCCACCGCAGCCGCCCAGCCTCGCCGAGGCTGTGTACAGCATCTACCGGGAGCATGCCGCCCTTGCTGGCCGCACCGTCACCAGCCCACCCTGCAGCCCACCGGAGAGCTGGGGCCGGCGCAGCACAGCCAGCTCCATTGTCGGCTCTTCGCTCAGCGCTTTCACCCTCCTGCCCTTGGCGCCGAGCGGCGGAGGGGGAGGCTGGCGGAGGCCCCCTGGTGAGCGGGGAGCCCGGGAGATCCCACGGGGGGAGTTTGAACTCAGCCTGACCGACCTCAGCAGCAGCCGCATCGAGGGAGGCTATGGGACAAGGAGGCACAAGCTGGTTCTCAGGCGGCAGAGCACCAGCTGCTTGCCTGATGCCAGGCGTCCCCTTTTCCCTGAGCCACCTCGGTCCCCGGCTGTCAGCGGGGGCCCGGACTCCAGCCTCTTGGTAAAGGCATCTTCTAGCTACTCCAAATCTCTGGACCTCGGGGGGTCACCTCCCTCTACCCCTCCTGCCATCACCAAGATGGACTCCCAGAGTTCCCAGTCTGAGCCTTCCAGCAGCAATAAGGGCTACAGCCACCTGGAGGAGGCAGGCACCTCCTTGGAGTCAGTTGCCAACACCCCAGCCAGTAAAATCCAGGACTGTGAGGAGGAACCAGCTGAGAAGATGGACCCTCTCAAGGCTACCAGCAGTGAACAAACAGGGGAGCAATCCCAGCAAACTCAAAGACAGTACACAAATAAAGAGAAACTTTTTATGATTTCTAGGTCGCACGCTGCATTAGGGCTGGAGGACGGGGAACTGGAGAGTACTGGCATCTAAACAAAACCGAGAAGGCACGAGGACACATTGCAACCCTCCACACCTTCCCCTCTTCTCCATCTCCTTGTGGACTTAGGAAACCGATCAATATCCAAAGAGCTGCAGTATGTTACCCTTGAAAATTGAATTCAGTAAACCCTGTAGATGACTTCAGGAAGAAAAAGAAAATCCTTTCTGTCCGATCGTGATTTCCATGCAAGCCAAATTGTATTAAATATCCACAGTCCAGTAAGTCCTTTGGATCAGATTAATGCAATTTCGGACAGTATAACTGTGCACTTTATTGTTTTGATTTCCAAGTGCCCCTTCTTCTCCTCCGATTTCTTTCTTGCTGATTTGCCACTAACTGCTTGAAAACTGCAGGCACCTTTTTAAGCTCAAGAGCAACGTGGTCTTCAGATCAAGAAAGCCGAGCTCGCTCTTTGTTTTGGTTCAATCACTAAAAAGTTTGCAAGGCCTTAAGGATGACGTACCTTGACAAAGAATGAGTTTGTTTAAATTCTGGAAAAAATGACAATTTAGAAGAGACTGGAGCGGAACAGAGCTCTGATGTTTTAGTTAAAACCATTACATTCCTGAATCCAAAATACCTACTACTAAGTGATACTTTATTAAGTATTATTACACATGTATTGACTAATAGCATTAAAAGATTTTTTTTTTTAATAAAACATTTACAAACAAAACTGCCACACAAAACAGTCCTTTATTTTGGTAAGTAATTGCAGATACTGGAAGCCTTTTTTTTTTTTTTATACTGTGAAAGATTATAGAGATGCTATGAGGCCAAAGGTTTGCTTATGCTTTTAAGTGGGTAATTAATCATTTAGGAGTAATTTCAAAATAAATACTGAAGAAGTTTCTGAGAAACCACACTTTAATTTAATGAGCAGATTCTGTCTCCTTTTCTAACAGTGCTCTGTGACAGCTGAAGAAATGTGAGATTTTGACATGCTAAGGAAAAAAGTGTTTTAAAGGTTTGACCTTCTATTAAAATTAGATTTTTCATGTTTAACGCATTAATCTCGAACTGCAGCATATTCTTTCTGGATTTTTCACTTCCCTTATAACTGTTGCATTAAGCCTTTCTGCTGTTATGGTTCCTATTTGTGAATGCGTGTGCGTAAGCTTAATTTTAAAGCATAATGATAGCCCTGTCAATCTCGTAGCAGTCGGCCCTATTGAAGTCAGCGGAGGTTTCTCACTGACTTCAGCATGGTGAGGATTTCTTCCTGCGTGAGAAAAGCATCAGGTTTCCTGAAGGCTGGAGAACGCCTTGTCTGTAGGCAGATTTTTGGTGAATTGATGAGCTGTTTGATTTTTTTGTAGCTGCAGCACGGCAGGCACTCTCTTATTATGCCAAAACAGCTTTATATGCTCAGAAGATTGTGTCAATGCTCCAGATTTTAAATATGGATGCGGCATTTCACTACTACGGGAAGAGAAATTGACACTAAACAAATACAATGTGTAGGCAAGCGTCTTTCTGTTGCAATTATAATTTTTCTTACGGTTTTATGTTTTAAAATGCTTAGTTACATATTTAACTACTTACATTACAATGCATTGCAAAATGGAATATAATGATCACTAAATGCAATTGCACTTAGTAATCCAGCAAAATCCTTTATTAAATAAGGCTAATTTAAAAGAAAAGGGGGGGGGCGGGGAAGAGAACAATTTGCCGTGTCAGAGTCCTGAAACTGGGGAAGCAGAGAGTGCTTGTCCTCTCGAGCAACGGAGACATCCAGGTGGCAATATTTTTCCTCCCATCACTGGCAACCAGTAAATTAACAATATGGACACCAGTGTGGCATTTTTTGCTATCAAACCGCTGGCCCGCAGCTGGCAAAAATATGTTGTAAAACTGCCTGGACTGGTACGGGCTGGATTAGGCACAGCGTGAAGTGGCAAGCGGGCAGCTCAGCTGGTACTGGCGTTCGCACCAGACTTTCCTTCCAGTTCCCCATGAGTGATGGCCCTGTGCTTCTGCTCCTTCTGTGACTTCCAGCAAGATTTATGAGATGCATCTGAGCAGTGTTACCTGGTGCTGATGGAGATATGAGTTACTGACACAGCTGAAGACACCCTGTTTGTTATTTTCCACATGAAAACCCTTCATTGAGGTGCAAGGGAAGAGGCAAGTCATGGGTGCTGCGTACTGGGGCATGGGGTCCTTGTGAAGATGTGGCAGCGGGTGATTTTATTCTGAGGGGAGAAACAGATGTTTTTTTAAATATTCTTAGTAAATATTTCTTTAGTCAGCCGAATCTATAGTGTGATCTGAAAAAAAAACAACTTTAAAAAAAGCCTCTGGGTACTCCTTAGATTGATTTAAAATAAAGCAGCCCAGTAATTCTTCTGCAGATTAATTTACTACAAAGCTTTCTGAATAACAAAATTACAACAGAGTTTGGGTTTAATAAGTAAAATTATAGCTTGTTCCTATGTTGCCAAAAAAGGTGTGAAACATGAATTTTCATCAGTCAAGCTGTATTTTTTATAACAGCAGCTAGAAGCTATTTGTAACATATAGATTAATAAGCAGAGAAAGCTGCCTCTTTCTGTTTGCAAGTTGTCCAAAAATCTTTCATTATTTTTGCAAATTTATTAATTAAAACTATTTGTTCAGCAACTTATGCGGTAGTGGAGTTGGAGTCAGAAACTTTTGTTTAAAATTCAAGATGGGCAAGTTACTTTAACATGCCGATGTCAGGAAAACGGCTGAGAAATTCAACCCCTCTGCATCAGCCATGACTACATTTAGTACCGTCAGCCTCGGAGAGAACCTCAGGGGCTGGTAAGGGTCTGAGCTTTTCCTGGCGATACCAGCAGGTGATGGGAGCGCTGAGGTTTGCGCCTTGACCTCTTCTTGAGTATCTCCCAGCTGGCCCTGACCCCTTCTCAAGACTGTGCCAGGCTGCCTCTTGGCCGTCGTTTGCTCATCCTGTCAGTTGCTTATGCATTTTTCTCCCACCTAGTTTCTTCCTTTCAACCTTTGTCTCCAGTGTCCTGCCACCAGGTGCTTCCTCCGCAGTCCTCGTCAAGAGCCGAGAAACTGCCGCTACTTACCAGTATCTGCCTGCCTGCGTGTTGCGGAAAGAGATGCGCTCCCACACAAAATGTTTATTAAGAAGGAATCATTAGTCCCCCTGTTTAAAAAGTGATATCATTGAAGATAAGTTAGGCTAGAATGTCTAGGCATAAATTTTTGCTATCAAAAAATCAGGTTTTGGTCAAGAAATGTGTGTTTTGTTTTGATTTTTAGCGTAGAAGTGGTGCTCTGATATTTATATAAAATTTCCAGAGGAAAAGTTGATTTCTGCCTGAACCCTCAGAACGCTCCCATCACTACGTTGAAGGCTGCGTCTGTTCATTATGAGTATAGATGCTGCTTGGACCAGTGTGAGGACATAGGCAAATGCCCTAATTGTACTTCAGTCGTGCTGCTGTTTATTACAAAATCCTCAGGGCCCTGGAGAAGCTGCTGACATGGTCGTACTGTAACCCAGTTGTGACTCAGTTTTCACTGGCTAGCAAAGTGTTTAAAAGTCCTTGTGTTAACCTGGCTCACTTGCCTGAACTGATTTACCGAACTCCCCAATTGTTGACATATCAGCTGATCTACTACAGAAGACTATAGCGCAGATTTATTACCCTGTATTGTTTAGATACATTTTTAACAGCCTTTTCAAGGACGGATGCAGTCCAACAGTGAGCAATAGTGCACATACAAACATCGAATTAGGTAACTGTTAACAGCCAAAACAGTTTACACAGAAGTGGCAACATGACTTCAATTAAACAATAATTTTTATTCAAAGTAATGGTGATGGCACAATGATAAAGCTTATTGGATTTCAGTAGGAGGAATAGCCTTTAATAACACTTAGCAATTTTTCTCTCTAAACAAGAACACGTTAATGTCAATGCAATAAAACAGGACTGTATTTATAGTGAGAAATGAGAATTACTAATAATTTAAGTAGCTCACCAATTAGTACTTTGCCTCATTAACGTATTTCAGTCCCTCAAATTTCTCTCTGCATGTGAAAAGAGGGAAAGAGAAGGGGAGAAAGAAAAGTAAGCAACAACCACCCTCTGGCCGTAACCTAGCCAGAAATCAGACCTTGCTGCACAAAACCCACACAAAATACGAGTGCCCAGTGGTAGCTGATGATTAAAATGTTAATACTCAATAAAAGTACAGATTTTTTTGGCCTTTTTTTCTTCTACAGCAAACATATCAAACAGTCCTCAGGACAAAAAAATGCTTTTTCTATCAACTCTCCAAGACTCTCAATAGTAATAATGCAATGCTTTATCCAGGCTGCTTGATTACTATTTTTCAGTTTGGACCCAAAACCGGCGAATAAGATGCACAGCGTCTGCAGGTACAATCTGAGAGGATAAATAGGGTCTCACAGCCACAGGAAAAACACTTCCATGGAAGAGTATACTGTTATGCATTTTATTTCGGAATTTTCTTTTTTCTTTTCCCCTTTCTCCCCGTGACAAGTTTGGATCTGGTGAGGACATGTAACTGATATTGTCAGACTGGAAGGTAGAAATGGAGAGAGATTGTTCAGCTTTAGAGAAGCAGCCCGTGCCATGTTAAGCTTCACAGCTATAGTCAAAAGTGGCAAGTAAAAGGTGAATGTTCAGCGTTTAAGTGATTAATATATTATTTTCATAAAGGTTTAAATGAACTCAAACTTTGAAGAAAACATAATCCACAAGGCCAGGATAGTTATTGACAAACAATTGGAAGAACCATCACAATATTTACTGAAATATATAAGTATGTTCATAGAACTATAGAATAGTTTGAGTTGGAAGGGGCCTTTAAAGGTCATCTAGTCCAACCTCCCCTGCAATGGGCAGGGACATCTTGAACTAGATCAGGTTGCTCAGAGCCCTGTCCAGTCTGACCTTGAATGTTTCCAGGGATGGGGCATCTACCACCTCTTCGGGCAATCTGTGCCTGTGTTTCACCACCCTCACTGTAAAAAAATAAAATCTTCCATCTAGTCTAAATCTTCCCTCTTTTGGTTTAAAGCCATTACCCCTTGTCCTATCACAACAGGCCCTCCCAAAAAGTTTGTCCTCATCTTTCCTGTAAGCTCACTTTAAGTACTGGAAGGCCGCTATAAGATCTCCCCAGAGCCTTCTCTTCTCCAGGCTGAACAACCCCAACTCTCTCAGCCTGTCCTCATAGGAGAGGTGCTCCAGCCTGCTGAACATTTTTGTGGCCTTCCTCTGGCCCCGCTCCAGGTCTATGTCTTCCCTGTGCTGAGGGATCCAGACCTGGGTGCAGCACTCCAGCTGGGGTCTCACAAGAGCAGAGTAGAGGGGCAGAATTACCTCCCTTGACCTACTGGCAATGTTTCTTTTCATGCAGCCCAGGATACAGTTGGCTTTGTGGGCTGTGTGTCACATTGCTGGCTCACATCCAGCTTTTCATCCACCAGTACCCCCAAGTCCTTCTCCACAGGGCTGCTCTCAATCCCTTCATGCCCCAGCCTGTAGTGATACCGGGGATTGCCCTGACCCAGGTGCAGGGCCCTGCACTTGGCCTTGTTGAACCTCATGAATTTCACACAGGCCTACTTCTCAAGCTTGTCCAAGCCCCTCTGGATGGCCTCCTGTCCCTCAGGTGTGTCACCCACACCACTCCACTTGGTGTCGTCGGCAAACTTGCTGAGGGTGAACTCAATCCCACTATGTCATTGATGAAGATATTGAACAGTACTGGTCCCAGTACGGACCCCTGAGGGACATCACTTGTCACTGCTCTCCATCTGGACATCTGAATCATGGTTTGGGTGTGGGTTTTTTTTGTTTGTTTTCTGTGAACTGTAAAAGATAAGATGTTGCAATACCCACCATCACACAAGATAAGATGGTACAATACCATCACATAACCTAGGACTGCTCTTTGTTCATCAGATTTGGCATGCTGCTGACACATCCTCCCCAACCTGTCTGGGAGCAGGCTGTGGCCATGCCATACAGCTCCTATTTTGTTGCCATAAACTAAATCAGCCATTGGTAAAGGAGCAGGATGTTGTAACACAACCATCAGTTCTGGTAAGAGTTGGAGCTGGCGATAACTTTGCAAACAGATGTGGCTCGTTATAGGGTGCCATGCAGCTCCCTTCACACCTTGGAGCAACGTGGAAGCTTGTGGTAGAGTCTCACAAAATACTACCTGCCAAGGCCTGGCAAACTAGCGTTTCTGAGGTCTGCTGATGTCCTGGTTTGAGAGTCACCTGAGGCAGCTCCATCAGGATAAATGCCCAATGAGCTAATATGATATTTCTGCAACACCATACAATAGCCTTCCTCCCTCATTCCTGAAGCATACTTTAGGTTTCTCTGAGGGTCGTACCATTTTTTTACTTCACTGACTTTACAATCAAAATTTATTTTAAAGAAACGCAGTTTGGTCTCAGAACCTACAAGAACCTCTTATTTAAAATGCTTATAGAGCATCAGATGACCTCACAGTCCTTAATGTATTTCTCTCTAACATGCCTTGGGTACAGACTGTGACTATCTTCCTTGTAAAAACAAGGCACAGAGGTACAGCCACAGATGAAGTGTGCAAAGACCAGATTTATCTTTTTTAAAGGGAGAAGAATATAGGCACCAGTACGCAGTGATGACGGCATGCAAATATCTGCCTCTAAGCGATGTTTCTGAACTGCACAAATAGCCTACTGTGGAACAGAGCCTTGAACACTTGTCCTCCAACAGGCGATCCATCCCTCATCTTTAACAGAGCCTCTTTCTGCATGTGAGACACCGAAGAACTAAACTATTTCACTGTCTTTCAGTCTGATCACATACAATATTACAGGAAATAACTTAGCAAAAACCTAAGACTTTCTGAAGACCTCCCTGAAGAATATTTAAGGACACAAGCGATATTAGGCAGATGGTGTCCTTCTGTTTCAAATGAGGAATTTAAAATGAGAACAGGTAAAGTCTGACACTGCTTATTAGTTTACTGTGGTAACACAGCAGAAGGTCATGATAGTAGCAGCTCTTTGGATTTTGGAAACTTAAATCTGTCTGCTGGCACTGCTAACCTAATTAACACTACAGGCTGCCTTGGCGCTTGAAAATGCAAACAGGACAGTTCTTGTCCTTGTGCCTGTCTTTGCAACGTGTACAGTGTCTGCAGCAGCAACACCGAAACAAGAACGGGTGCTAAGGTGGCGTCTCTCACCATCTGATCAGAGACTAATACAAGCAAGCTGCGGAAGGAAGTTGTTTCTTTTAGAACCTTAAACTAGAGGTTTGGTGCATCGTCACCTTAATGAAGCAGTTGCGCTTTTTAAGGAACTGTTTGGGACTGACATGCAGGAAGGGGGAGGATGCCTTCCTAGCAATGTCCTTTGCAAGGACCTACTGCATCTCCTCTGCCACACAGCAGGGGAAACCTGAATAAAAGCCGTAGCACAGTTGTGGGATCAGCGAGCTCCCGGTGCTGCAGCAGCACTATGCCTCGGTAGCCCTCTGTTGCAGATGGAAATATTTGACACGGTTATGACTTAGTAGCAATTTATTAATGATTTGAGGTAGATCAAGAATTGAGTTTTAGCAGCACTTAATCATTAACTGATTTAAAGATTTACAAGATGATTCAATAAAATAATTGAACAGCAACTTAATTACAAATTTAAAGGTGGTGAGATTCACACTAACTTACTATAAGGTATCCTAAATCAATACGTACACATACAAGCACGAACATGCAAACACACAACACTTAAAGGGCTCACGCAAACACCTACACCCGAGTTTTTAACCATGAGGACTAAAGGTGCCTTTACAACAGGCAACGCCAATGAGTTGATGGGTACCCCTTTTACATGTGCACGGACAAATATTTGGATCCAGTAAAATATAAGAACATCCACACTTGTAAGAGCTAATGTGTATATAGGGAGGTGGATGGAAGAGAAGCCAGCCTGTAGTTAAAACTTCCCTCTTCGAGTTTAGAGCAAATACTTAAAATGCACCGGCATTCCTCAGCAGGAGATAACTGGGACTAGGGGAGTAGAGTTGCCCTGGCCTTCCAGTCCTCGAGGTGTTTGCCTGAGCGGCGTCCTGACTCAGGGGAGTCGCTGGTCACAGCCCACTGTGATCCAGGAGAGCTCAAAGGGTCTCACTAGAAACACTACTTAGAGGGTCCGAGACAATTGACTTTCATCAGGTATTTTTCCACTCTGTCCCAACTCGGAAGATGAAATATTCCAGTACTTTTCACCAGCTGTGTAAGTCCAAAACTTGCTAGATTTGCAAGTTCTGGTATCATCTCTCTTTGGGCCATGATCCAAGTATAGATGTACTGGGCTGTCAGGGAGTGATAGTCCCAAGTGATGAGGGAAGCAGGAACCAGAGGCATTAAGGGAGTGCCTTAATGCTCTGGTCCTTTAACTTTTGCAATTCATGCCTGACTTCTCCGAGGTTGGTATGCCCTGCCAGGGATGGGGAATTGCACCAAATGCCAAGTGGCCAAAGGGGGCAGGGAGGGGGAGGTTGCACCTCCACATCCTCTGGCTGGTCCATGCTTGTCACTGTCAATCATGGAGGAGAGGGAAAGGGGCACATGATGAGCTATGGAAGGTCAGCAGCTTCTAGTTTGTAAGTCAGCTGCCAGCATAACACCTAACGAGCCCCAGGAATTACCCAAAGAGGCCAACAAGATTGCAGGTTACATCATCACTGGTGTCACCAAGAAGGTACTATTGAAGGTGGCAGGCAAAAGAAAGCAACAAATCACTGAAGTTTCTATTGCACTTGTTCTTCCAGTTTTGGGTTGTCAAATGTGGACAAAGAGGAACCACAAAATATTGCAGTTGTACCAGCAACAGTTAGTAGCACTCAGTTGTTCCTATCTGTAGTTGGCACTGACTTCACTGTAAATCACCACAGCCTTCACAAGAGCTCTGTGCAGCTCTGCTAGCATCATCCTAGCCAAATGGAGGCAGGGAAATAAAAGGCTTTCCTTCCCTTGAACAGGACAATCTTGTGCAATGGCTAAAACAAGCCGCCACCTCACTCCCTCACTTCCTTCCCACACCTATGTCCTCTTCCTGAGAAGCTGGACCACCACAGGACAACCAGGGCTGCAGCGGATGTCTCCTCCCGGCTTGGCACACGCAACCATCCTGTGTAGCTGCCTGTGTCCTCTGCTCAAATAAACATTTTATGCTGCCTAATGATTCACCAGCAGGTTGAATTAATTCTTATATAGGCAACGGACTTCTCAACAGCAATATTTTCCAGCAAGGTGTATTAGGTATGTATCCAAAATGTTCTGCAGAATATCTTGGTTTAGTTTACAGTTGTAGATAAACCTCACTGGCAATTTAGACAAATATACTTTAGGTAACTGCCACCATAGAAAGGATGACAGCTATGTTTTTCAGCAAAACTGATAAAGAAAGTGAACACAAGTATTTTGTTTAATCCCAGCCTAGGGAAATGGTTGGGTGGGAGGCAAGAATCAGATTTGGATCAACACCAGTTCCTTTACATAGAATTGCCATTTTACAATTCAGTCTCTTGCTAGAAATGGAATTTTCACCCCACCAGTGTTCAGAAATTCCCAGATTCTAGATGTCAAAACATAAGGAAATTAAGGCACAAGTTATTAAAATTATTTTTAAAAAGAATTGTGGATTCCTCTGAGCAGTTGCAATGCTTATAAGTTGCAGGAAAAATAAAGATTACCCCTGAATATCTTTAGATGATCCTAAAACATTTCTTCTTTAACACAAAAGCAGAATACACATAGCAATGTAGGGGATGGAGGTTTTTGTCAGCAGGAGCTTCAAGTGGCCTGGGTGGCATCAGTAGATAATATGCATTTCAAACACACGCTGATAGATGTTCCATACTACGATGAGGGATTGCCTAATCTTTTTTGCTTTCTTTCCTACCATATAAGATGATAGATTATTTGTATTACACATAGTAAATGGGAGCGATATCCAGCATGCAGCCTTCTCTTAAAAAATCTGTTTGATGAACATAGGGACTATTTAGTCTTCATGACTCTGAAATAGCGATTAATGCACTGTTTTTACCATCTTAAAATACAGAAGTTTTAGCAGGTCTTACTCTATCAAGAAGAATCCTGAGAATTGCTCTGTTTCTCCTCTGTCAAGGGCTACAACTTAATCAGCTTTTGTTTAAATGAATAATTCTGTTACAGTACAGAGTGTAAGCAATTACGTTACACGTGCCCGAATCTGCATACCGCGGCAACACAACATGTATAAATCATGGTGTTTATGCACAACTAAAATATATTACTTCTACATAGCCCAAAGAACTGAGCCAAATGCTGAAAAATGAAATTCTGGTGCAACACATGGAGAAACATATGCACTCAGGGTAAAACAGGTGTCCTAGATGGAGAAGGTAATGAGGAAATCGCTGATCTCATCACAGCAGTGATTTAAAGGCATAAGCATGGTAATCAGTGCTGTTTGAAATGGGAAGTTGGACTGAAAACCCCAGTAGTAACTGAAGGCAATGCCAAGGAGCCCACCTGCAGCCCATGGAAGCAGTGACACCCCAAAAGGAGAGAGGAGCTCCCCCCACCAGCGGCATGTTGTACTAGCCCACAGCCTTTTACCAGATCTAAGGGGTGATGTTGAGCATTTCAGCCCAGAAGGACAACCGCATCCTGGGCTGCATCAAAAGCAGTGTGGCCAGCAGGGCGAGGGAGGTGATTCTGCCCCTCTACTCCACTCTCGTGAGACCCCACCTGGAGTACTGCATCCAGCTCTGGAGTCCCCAACATAAGAAGGACATGGACCTGCTGGAGCGTGTCCAGAGGAGAGCCATGAGGATGATCTGAGGGCTGGAGCACCTCTCCTATGAAGAGAGGCTGAAAGAGTTGGGGCTGTTCAGCCTGGAGAAGAGAAGGCTCTGGGGACATCTTATTGCAGCCTTCCAGTACCTAAAGGGGGCCTACAGGAGAGCTGGGGAAGGACTTTTTACAAGGGCATGTAGTGATAGGACGAGGGGGAATGGCTTCAAACTGGAAGAGGGCAGGTTTAGATTGAACATTAGGAAGAAGTTTTTCACTTGAAGGGTGATAAGGCATTGGAACAGGTTGCCCCGAGAGGTTGTTGAGGCCCCATCCCTGGAGGTGTTCAAGGCCAGGCTGGACGTGGCCTTGGGCAGCCTGGTCTAGTGGGAGGTGTCCCTGCCTATGGCAGGGGGGTTGGAACTCAATGATTTTCAAGGTCCTTTCCAACCTAAACCATTCTATGATTCTGCCCCACAGCAACAGGCTGCGACACAAAAGCATCCTAGGGATGGAGAGAACATGGTGTGGCAAGCACTGTCCTTGCTGCAGGGTGTTCACTACCCAGAAAAGGGGAACAAAGGGTTCCAGCCAGGAAATGCTGTCAGATAGAGAAGCATCACGGAAGAGGTAGAAGAGTGAGACCCCATGCCAAACTAGGTAAATGGAGTGGAGGGAGAATAAAGCAGGAGTAGCATAGAAAATAAACAGCAATGGGAAAAGGCAGCGTTAAAGGAAGGTCTAGGGATGGGGTAACGAAGCAACTTTGCAGATTCTACAAAGACATGCTCCTGGCAATGGGAAAAGGAAATGTATTAAAAATATAATTTTTTTAAGCCAAGTTCAAGAATTGATTAGGTTTTGACTGACAATGTTATCAACCCTGATAAATAAATGAATTTATTTATAAGTCACATTGACTTTATAAAGGGTTTCATAACAGCACCTAAAGGCTTTCAGTTATTCAGGCTGAAATTATATTGTTGGTCTTCAAATAATCATTTCTGGCCATGTTATATGCAGAATTAGTGAAGTCATTTCAAGTATCAGCCTCAGAGGCTGCTTGGGGGGTTTCAGTAAAGCCAGTCAAGAGCAAAAAAGACCTCTTCCACAGAGTTCAACCTGAGAGAAGAAAATCTCGTTGTCAGCAGAGCCACAGAGTCTCCTGGAGCCACCCCATCCTCCCTCTCAGCCAGCCGAGGTCCCTGCTCAGGCTGCATTTCCCACAGGTCACCAAACACAAGGAGGTAGCACCCCCTGGGATGAGAGTCAAGAATCAGGTCCATAGATTTAATACAGATAAAAACTAATTCTGTGAAGCAGCATGCTTAGATCAAGATACTGTATTTGGAGGCAAAGTATTATAAATGATCTGGGTTTTTTTTTTTCATGTGCAATAGAATCTCTGTGTTTGTCAGTTAAATTTATTTCATCAAACAGAATTTCAGCCAATTATTAACAACAGCCTTTTTGATACAGAAATTTGGGCTTTTGGTTTGGTCTCAACAGCATCAGCTAAGACCTTGGTGTCACTGCCTCAGTTGGAGTCTGAGCAGGATTTAACCTCAAATCAACTTAATTCTGAAAAATACTTATGAACCAACCAGCATTTAAAGCTTAGCTCTCTACCTAAAATGGATTTATCACAGAAACCCCTCAACAGCTTTTCGACTCCAATTCGCCACTAGCAAGTAGAATTGCACAGCTTCTTTTGTCAGGGAAAGAGACAAGTCAACCTCCGCATAAACTTTGCGCTGGGTTTCTAATACACATGTAACCACACCTCCCTGATGCATTTACTTTGTAAATGTGTCACTATTTTATGCTTACTTGACATTATTTTATTCTTGTTCAATGGCATAAAAGTTGAACCAGACGCCTACCACCAGAAAGTAAATGCTGGATTTCTGGCAGAGAGGTATATAAACTACTATCACACATAGGTGATCATCTTTCTTCTTTACTTTACGACACTGAAGGCTGAAAGACTAGCAAACAGCCCGGCACCAATTTGTTGCGTTTTTCATTTTGGAGACAGAATTACTTAAGTGGTACATCCAGTTTAAAAACAAGATTTGCTTTTCCACCTCTGCTCCAGGTACTGAAATTTAAGATGAGAAACCTTAAGTTCCCACATCTTGAAACTTGGGAAAAAAGCAATTTTAAATAACATTTCTGAAAGCAGTTGTCAATGTTTTCAGCTGATCTTAAAAGCAGTTTTCGAATTACAAGAGTAAAAGTCAATCTCCGGCATGGAAAAGAAAAAGCCCTGGGTGGACATTCAATACCTAAAATATCTTATTTTTTAGAAAGTGCTTAATTTTTCTCCTGTGAGCGTGAAAAGTGTGCTCTGATCTAAATATCTAGGCTTTTTAGAGTCTCTTTATGAGACTTGCTCCATGTTTCTGCTGCACAGGTCAGTGACCAAAAACCATGGTAGGAAGCCAGCTTCAGAGGTGTTAAGCCTACACAGTGCCTGGATTTAAGCCCATCTGGGAGTGGTTTTGAGAAGGAAAACGTACAATACAATTACACCAAGTTGCTTAGGATTTATGGGCCCCCAGATGTGTCCTTCTGGCTCCAACTCTGAATAACCACTCCCACAAACAGAATATTTACCAGAGTTTAAATACTCCCAGAGAGATTGCTTTTTGAATGGGGGTACTTATCAAACACAGTGTCTCTCAGTCCTGCATCTGCTTTTAGTTTCATGAGGATATAAAGGAGAAAGAAACAGAAGATTTCCTAACAGAGAAAAATCCATAGTTTTGGTCTGATCCACCCCATCATCGCTCCAGGGTGCCATAAGCAAGTGCCTCTCTTGGCTAAGTGACTGCAGTCCTTCAGCTGGGGGTCAGGGGACAACGCAAGAGTGTGGGACTCCGCAAGAAACTGCTTCAAGGCCAAGTAGGCAATTTGTATCATGGGATTTCTTTTTAAATTATTTGGGGTTTTGGTTGGTTGTTGTTTTGTTTGGTTTGGTTTTTGTTTGGGTTTTTTTTTTTTTTTTTTAAACCAAAACCACAGAGGTTATGAGGAACAAGAGCAAGTTTTGGTAAATGTTTTGAATCGAGGGGTTATTCCCTTCTACCTGTATGAAGAGAAACAATATAGAGCTTTTATTGTATGGTATACAACCAAGGCAGCAGCTGTTGCTAATGACAGCAGAATACACACACAGACCTGAAATGCTCCAAGAGGGTCAAGTTGCTACTCACCCCTAAAAACTGCCTGCTCCTAGCTAAAGGATCAGGCATTTAAGATGCCAGCAGCCAGATGATTGGAGGGCTCCAGCCTGAAGCTACCACCTCCCTGATGGCTCTGCTGTGCCAACAGAAGAGGCTGACATCTTCCTGACATGAAGTGTAGGTAAACAAGGATGTGTATCTGCTCTCTTCTGCGCGTGTAGAAAGTATAGGAGTATGGGAAGGGAAAGCCAGCTGGACTAACCAATATAGTCTTTATTTATTTTAACTTAACCCACAGACATAGGGCTCTTCCTCAGTTGCACTTAACTCCCCAAAAAAGTAACTTCCAGAAGCAAGAACTGCTCCCGCTGTTCAGACAGCAAAGGCCCATCTGATGTTTAAGTGCCTAACAGCAACCAGTAACAGAATATTCAGGATAAGGTATGTGCAGAACACTCCTTCCTTTGGCTTTTGCATCCTGTTTATTAGCATAGCTAGTTTAACAAACATCCAATTAAAACGAGCCAAGAAGTAGGGAGGTGCTGTTGTCAAAGCCACCTCTCAACTTACTTGGAAAACAATCATCACTGCAGTGCAATTCAGCATTTAGTTCTTTCCAAAAGAGGAAGGGAAAAAAAAAAAGTCACAGCCTGTGGGTAATAGTTAATGCAAGTTCTCTCCCACCCCAATGTTTTACCATTGTTTCAATAACTCAAGTTACATTAAGCTAAATTCAATTAGAAGAAATTAGCAGATTGCATTTATCTTCTACATAAACTACTAGTGCTTATAAAGCAAATTACTCAAAGGGAAAAAAAATAGGCAAGTTGGAGACTATAAGGGGGGAGTGTCAAAAAAAGAACATTAAATGCAGGAATCAAAGAATGAATCAGACTCACTTCTGGACCTAGATTTTATAGTGTAATCGCCCTCCAGTAGTCATAAAGAAGGACAATTAATCTGCTTCAGCAGTATGAGGTTATTTTCATTTCAGAAACTGTCTCCCACCTGCCCTGCTCACATCAGAAGTCCCTAATAATCAAATATATTTCAATTAATTTGAATAAAAACACCAGGGAACAAAAGCACAGGTCCCCATAGTTAAAGCAGAGCACCAGAAAAATTCAGGACTTATTTTATATTCTCCATCATAAGGCTGAAAAATATGCTGTTACAATTTGAACAGCATGACAGAAGTTTATTTTGACTTGGTTATCATCAGAGACTAAAAAGCTGAATAGTGTATTCGGTAGATATTTAGTTTTAAGTACTATTCTAAATTGTCAAGATTAATCACAATGGTAGAACTTAAGTATTTATTTTAACTTAATGTACCAAAACAAGTGTATTATACTCCCAAGACAAGTAAAATTAATTACCCTACAATCATCACAATAACCCTAAAACAGAATTAAACTTAAATTGGAACCTGTACGCATTAAAAACCCAAACATTTATGAGCGCAGGTTCACCACACATTTGCTACACTCCAGTGCCATCTGTCTATAAAAAGATAATTAACATTTTCAATAAGAAGTAGTACAGCTTGTTGTAGCGTGTACTTGGTCCTAGGCCATTGAATCCACTTAAATTCGTAGGACAAATGACACCTCTGATCATTTTCTGATTTAAGAAATCATTAAGAAACACCGTTTCCTCAGTGTATATTGAAAGCAAACTTTTCTGGAAAACAAATTCACTCAGAATGCGCTGGTACAGAGATGGAAGTCTCACTCTTAACTACTCCCCCAAATTAACCTTGAAGTCTTCCTTTAGCATTGAGCAATTTAGCTGCATTTTGAAGACCCCGGAGAAGCTGGGAATAACCGCTCTCCAATTTGCATTTAGAAGACCATTTGGGGACAGCCTTTTGAATGGCCACAGCCTTCAGTGGAGTGACACAAAAATAAATGCTCTGCCAAGCAGCGCAGCACAAGGGATCCGACACGGACCCCGGTGCCGAGTACAAAGCAGGTTCATTAAATGCAGAGCCTTCCCTTTCCTCCTGCCCAGCGGCTGGCTGGTGGGTTTTGTTTCCCCCCACTCCCTATGAAAAGGGCACATATACAGGGTTAGGTTGTGGGTTGTGGTTTTTTTTTTTTAAAATAATAAAAAAGCAGCCTGGTAACAAGCTGAACAGGTTTAAAACAGCCTGTTGTTAATTTAGCCAAGCACATCCTAACCCCTCTGCCCAAAGGTGTATTCCCACGCACCACGTAGGGAAGCAAAACACCGCATGCTTAACGCTACTACTTTTTTTAAGGGGGGAAAAAGCACTCCTTGATCACACACTTTTGAAATGCATGCTTTTTTTTTTCCAAGGCAAGGTAGAGCTTTTAAAAGACTAAATATCGCTTTTCAAGGAGCAATTAGAGCAGAAAAGGGAAATAAGACATTTTCCAAGGTCCCGATTGACTTCCTCCGGGTTTATTGCCCCCTTTGTAGTTGGCTAAGGCTGCTGCGGGTGTTGAAGCCCCGCAGGCAGCCGATTCCCTCTCCCGTCGCAGCTGTTTTTCCAGTAGTGCCATCTACTGGTTTCCCTCTGCCATGAGGCTCCGCAGGGAAAATCCTTTCCCCATCCCGCAGGTAGGACAGGCCTGGCTGGGAGGCACCACTCATCAGGAGATGGCTTCAGTGGGCAACCTGCAAAGCGAGGGAACTCCAGCCCCACCGATGGTTCAAAACCCTTAATCTCTTCTTGCCAGAAGTGAATCCGGTCCTGTTTTATCTGTTTTATCCTGTTAGTTCTTTACTAACTCGTGCCTACCTGTGCATCCAACAAAACTTCAGTTTAGAGGAAGGCTGTTGTGCCTCTTTTCCTTCTTAAGGCATTTTACAAAACCAACTCATATGGATTCCTCTTCCTCTCCTTTTCTTTATCTAAATAAAATTTAGTGTTATACTTCATTTTATTAAAAAAAATACTATTTCCATAAGTCAGGCAAAATAATTTTCTTCTTAAGCAGCTACTAGCCAAAGCAAAGCACGTATTTCACAGACGTGTGTCAACAACTGAAATCGTCTGCCATTCACAGACACGCAGTGAGTGACTGTGTTGCAATCATGGTTTGGAGTCTTAAATCAGAGCAGCTGTAGGGATTAGGCAAGAAGAGGTGCCTTTAGGCAGTAGTCAGAGAGGAGAAGGCAGGAGCAAAGTCAGGGCTGCAGGCCCAGAGGAAGGGGAACGCAGGGCGGGAAGAAATGCAACAAAGGCAGAACTGTGCACTTGGGCACCAGAGGTGTCTGCCAACAACTTTGGTATCAACGCATGACATGTGAAGGGCCCGATCCTGTAAACCAAAGCTTATTTGTCTTTATAGTACATATGCTTACACACAACCTGTAGTGTAGGTTCTTGTTTAGACCTAGACATTTCACCATTACAATATTTAGTGACATTTCCCTCATAGATTTTGTTCTACTTTGTTTTTTCAGTCTCCTAAAGATTGTTTTCTGCCAAAAAAAAAAAAAAATGAATTCACCATCCCCACCCTCCACCTCAGCCCGGTGCAGCTCAGTACCGCTGTGGTTGCCTGCCTTCTCCGCCATCACCAAGTGTGGGATCTGTTCACCAAGGACTGCAACAGCTTTATCCTGAACTTTTTGGCTGATCAGGTGCATATTCTGTTGCTTCAGTTTTCTGCAAGATACCATCTGTTTCCCTTGCTTTTTCTTCTTCCCTTTCCACACTCTTCAACGCATCTGATCCTGCTGGCAACAGACCAAGTACTGACTTTGAGCAGATCTCTCCAGCTGCAAGAAAAGTCCCATCTGTGGCTTCAGGCTGTCCCTTCACCTCATCAATTTCTTTTTCTTTACTTGCAATTGAAGCCTCAGCAAAATTTTCAGATGGTTTATCATCAGCTACTACTAGACATGAGGCAAGCTTACTGGTTGGAGCGGTTGCTCCTATTTCATCCTTTGCAGCACTATTTGGAGGGTCCTCACTGCTTGTTTCTCCCACATCTTCTGTCTGCATTTCTTGCTCTTTACTCTCTTCCATACCGCAGGAGCCCACATTAATTGAACACTCGCAATAATAGTAACCCGATTCCTGCTTCTTCTTACGCATGGCACAGAGATCAATTTGACTGAAGACCTCTGTGCCAAAATAGCTGTCTTCATATTCTTTATACAGATCCGAACAGATTTTTCTGAAGCCCTAAATATTAAAAGAGCAATATGACATTATATTTTTTTATATATATACACACAAAAATATAACTGTTTTAGAAAGGTACAAGATGTATTAAGTATTATCTTAAAGAAAATACACCCACTCCACCCCCCTTTAAGGTAGCAATATCGACTTTATTTGGTAGTGTTTAAGTTATTACTGAAAAAAATCAACCATTAGTAATGAAAGTTATAGGAAGTGTGGCTTTTGCTGAATTCCCCACCTACCCCACCCTCCACAAGAAAAAAACCATATCAGCAAAGATACAGAAACAGATCAATTTAATCCACTATTATTCAAATGCATACATCTAATTTTAGGTATTTTAAGCAAGTTCACAGTCACCACATCCATTGGGAAGCTATTTCCTAGTCTCCAAAATTGCCTTTAAGAGGATTTCCTTTATTTCAGCTAAAGTTTACTTTACTCGGTTTCATCCCATTGCTCCCTTTACAGACTGAAAAAAGAAATCCTTCTCCTTGGGATACACATTCCACAATAGTAATTAAATTACATGCTAGAGACAGGTTAGAAAGAGCTCGTGTGCCTTCTTCCCTGTGAGCAAAGCAGTATTCAAAAGAAATTTAACTCAGTGACTGATTGTGAAAGCAACCTCATTTCATCAAGCCAGAAGAAAAGAAAAAGAAAACCCCATCAGCACTTCGATAGCTACCGAGCACTGCTCGTATCCCAACGGCCAAATGCTACAGCAGTCGCAGCATATAAATGGAAGTGTTTGCTCCCATAGATGTGCTTTCAGATGTTGACACGTTCTTTTCAGACTAAGAAAAAGTAACTTCCACTGCCATAATCAAGGAACACGTTCAAAAGCCATTGCAATTTAGGACTGTCAGGATTTAAAAATCAACAGCCCCCTGTCTTCACAGTTCTGTCCCTGACAAGTTCGAGCACAGCAGCACTGGCTGCCCTGTCCGGGGGTCACCAGGGATGGGCGAGCAAGCCAACAATTCCACAGCCCCCACGGCTTGAATTCCGTCAGCAACAGGCTGCCAATTTAAGTAAGGGGCTCCCGCAAAGCATTTAGCCTGTAACAAACCACATATGCCAGGGGCGCACATGGAGATGAAGTGAAGGACAGATGAATCATTAAGCAACAGGGAATAGTCTCCGCCTTCCCTTAACTTAATGAGCGAGCCAGCTAACAAGGCTCCAAGGAGCCCCTTGCAGCAACATTCCCTCAAAGAAGTCTCAATCAGTTTGTTCAGCCCTGCCTCTGAATGCACAGGAGCACACAATTAAAAACAAACACCACCAAAAAAAAAATAAAAGGACTCTTTACAAGCCTCTTTCCTTGCAAGGACAGCCTTTTTAGCAGGCTTCTGTACAAACGGGCAAGCACGGTTCACGATGTGGGGAATGCAGGAGGATGGCCAGAATGGCCAGTGTCACCTGGACAAAACCAGATATAAATAGCTTCAAACCCAAACACGTCAAACCCTGATGACCAAAACACTTCAAAGTTTAATTAACATAACTGCATGCCTTTTCCTGTGCCCCAGAGATGCCCACATGTCAGTCAGAGCCAGGCTGTTCTGTAGCCAAAAGCTACATGTCACCTTTACACCACAGGGTACAAGTTCAGCTTAAACACAGAGGTACACCACGCATGGGCTGTTTTCTGGGTAATTCAGGAGGACGATGGAAACTTGAGTAAGGTCATGTCATTGAAGATAACTTATCGAGTAGCCAGAAGAGGGCAGGATTAGGGCTGCCCTTTCATTAAAAAACTCAGAATATTTTAATACAAGTACGTGACTCCGCAGCACTGCTGCTCTCTCACCAGCCTGGGTGGACCACGGCTATTTGAGGATCTGCACCAAATGAATCTACTTAAAGCAGCATAAAAAGCAAGAACAAACATTTTCCACTTCAGCACGGAGGCACTTGATCCACAGCTTTGCTCCTGCACCGGGGGCTGACAACCCGCAGCAACAAAAGCACTTCTCGGTCTGCGCGCTGAGGAAGGCTCTCACCGCAGACACATACTGAAGTGGATTCTCTTAAGAGGTGAACTGTTCCCTTTTGGCTCATTGGAAAGACAGAGGTCAGAAAACCTGAAGAGCCCATACTTTATATTTATGCCAGGGGCACGCTATGCATTTTGAACCCGATCAACAAACAGCACATACTGCTCCTTCGGTAGCTATTCAAGATAAATAGCACACAACACAAGCTTTCCCCAACCTCTTGGGATCTTTCGACACACAACTAAAGTAAAAAATGCACAATTTGCCCAAGATGAGAGTTTGCAGTTATAGTAGTTATTTTAAAGAGTAGCAGCTGCTCCTTCCCTGCAAATCAGAACAAGGTCTGCAGCTACTCCACCAGTATCATCACATACCTGTCATGTTAACAAAGCATTCTTGAGCCGTAAAATCTAAACAGAGTGTGTTAGTAATTATTTCTCAAGCTTCATACAAGGATGAGTTAAGTTGCATGAAATACTTAAACTGCATCCTTACTACAAGGAAACGGTTATTTATGGTATAAAGAAAGTAATTACAGCCAGTAGATGGCATCATAATAACTAAAGTAATATTTTGTCTTATACTTTGGCATCTTCTAGTGTTTAGAAAAGTTAATTTCTCTTCTGCAGTCTTCACAAATGGGACATTATAAAAGCAGTCAGTTTTCCTCCTTTCTTTTCCCATTACATTTTGATGTTGAAAGAGATGAAGGAAGTTGTCAGTATTTTCAGTTGGCATGTCAGACCTCAAAAGAAGTACACACTAATTTTCCAGTCCAATCTTTTCCATAGTAAATCCTATGTCTAGGACTGAGCCTTACTAACCCTCAGGGAGATTTGCACACGGACATGCAGAGTCCACATGCTCCCTAATAACTAACTTAACATACTATTTCACTTTGGCTTCATGGCCCTGATGCGCAGAGCAGTATTTTAAGAGCAACGGTTTTAAGGTGCAAACAAGTTTGGACAGGAATGAGCAATGCTTGGCAGACAAGGGGAGAGCAGTGAATATTGTCTACCTAGACTTCAGGAAGGCTTTTGACACTGTCTCCCATAAGATCCTCAGAGAAGCCTGATAAAGTGCGGTCTGGATGAACAGACAGTGAGGTGGACTAAAAACTGGCTGAACAGCCAGGTCTAGAAAGTGGTGATTAGTGGCACAAAGTCTAGATGGAGGCTAGTAACTAGAGGTGTACCCCATGGGTCAATACTGGGTTCAATACTGTTCAACATCTTCATTAACGGTCTGGATGATGGGGTAGAGTGCACCTTCAGCAACTTCACCGATGACAGAACTGGGAGGAGTGGCTGATTTACCACAGGGTCACGGTGCCATCCAGAGGGACCTCAACAGTCTGGAGAAATGGATTGACAGGAACTCCATGATGTTCCACAAAGTGCAGTGCAAAGTCCTGCCACTGGGGATGAACAACCCCATGCACCACCACAAGCTGAGGGCAGACTATAAAGCAGGTTTGCAAAAGATGACCCAGTGGTCCTGATGGACACCAAGCTGAACATGAGCCAGCAGTGTGCCCTTGCAACAGAGAAGGTCAGTGGTATTGTGGGCTGCATTAGGAGGAACGGTGCCAGCCAGTGAAGGCAGGTGATCTTTCCCCTCCACTCAGCACTGGTGAGGCCACACCTAAAGTACTGTTTCCAGTTCTGGGCTCCCCACTTGATATTCAAACATTCAAAGCTCTATACATGTATATATTTATATATTTGTAAGCAATGAGATTGCATACATGAATCATACTATGCAGGAATACATGCTATATTTAGCACTAGAGATCAAAGAAGAACATGCAAAAAGTTGCAATTTATTTTTTTACTTCAAACTTGATAGTAAAAAGAAGTGTGAAAATACTCTGGACAAAAGTAAAAAAATAATTCCTATGTGCCTGTTGCATATTTTGTTTGCATTAGACATTGCTGATGCCTGTACTCATGAAATTCCCCATAGGCAGTATAAAAGAAAAAGCCTCCAGCACAGAACTATCAGTACTATCCAACTTTGATTGTACCATGTATACAGAAGGCAAATATCAAGTCAATATGAAGTACTTGAAGTGCACAAATACAAGGTCATTTTCTTCAGCTATTATAGCATTTTCTGTTTTCTTTGTGTATGCTCCTTTAGTGGTTCAGGTTTGCAATATATTGACCTCATAAATACAAGTACTATTCCTGGAAACAAGCAGGACAATATTCCACTGGGAAATGAGCAATCTAATCAGAGTTGTTTTTTACTTTAATTGTATGTGATAAAATCCCATACAATGCTGCAGTAAAGGTTAGAAAAGCGCATCACACATTTCTAGCATAAATCAAGGCACCAGCCTGGCTTCCAACATGACATTAATCTTGTTCTCAGATAAATACTGCTCAGAAGCCGTCCTGCCCTATGGAAACAGCTTGACATTGTGTTTTTGTGCAGGTTTGACTGGCCACAGCAGAAGGAAAGCACTCTCTACTCTGCAATAGGGCCATACACAATATGAGCAAGAGACCTCATCTCTTCCAATTGGATATAAGCAAACACAACTGTGTTGGCCAGCCTATATACAAGCTTCGTTAAAGAACAGAAATTATATTTTTCTCTAGTTGCAATGATTATTGCTTAAGTATATAGTCTCCAAGAATTTCATTAGAAGGAAAATAATCACTAGAACAGATCCCAGTAAGAAGTATTTTAAACCTGGTTACTTACCCTTCTTTTCAACCTTGGTGCTTTGGAAAGCTTTAGGAAAGTAAGATGTGGCTTGAAATCCTTGCTCCCTGAGATGTCGAGATTCATTTCAAGAAAGCATCCTTCCACAGCTTCTGGTAAAAAAGATAAAATAAGAAAATAAAGAAAATAACAGTTGGGAGGTAGAGAAAAATATTTACAGGAAGGTTAGACAAAAAGCCACTATGCCTTTCTTGAGCAAGACACACAGTTAAAACACGCAGCAGATAACTGGCTGTCATACCGTCACGGGCAACACAGACAAATGAAAAATAAGCAAAAACAGAAGTTGTGCATGACATACAGCCATATGTTGCAAACCTGAAACTAGATCCAAACTTCTGTTTGCAACACAATTCCTTCTGAATTCACATACCACCTATTATCACAGCGGTGAGTTTAGGAAAGCACATGCCCATGGCAGCCCTGCCAGGAACAAGATGCAGCCCCCAGTGGCCACAGCTGGGGAGTGTGATGGGAGAGATTCTCCCCAGTTATCGCAAAAAGCAATGCGAGAAGGAAAGTGCTTCCAGCAAAAAGTGGCAAGATTCCCAAAACCAGTACAACTCCGGAGCACTCTGAGCAATTCAGAAGGAAAAGTCATACAAACATAGTACTCCCTCCCCAGATTATATGATACAGAGTGTTTATGGTGATATCACTTTGGCCACATAATTATAAAGCAATAAGATTTTATTCTGCATTGAAATAAGTGTTTGTGAGCAACTCCAGAATTTATATTCAAGGTCTTTCAGCTAAGGATTGTAACAACCAGTCAAGCCAAGTTGATCTATCCTTGGTTTTCATGAACTTTGAACTGAGGGATGCAGAGTCTCACAAGAATAGTGAGGTGAAGCCTGCATTAGGCAGACCCCTGCAAGTCTGGCAAGTGCAGAAGATGAAGTGTTGTTCTCCAGCAGTTGCACTTCAACAGCAAAGAATAATTCCAAAATAACAGTGAAAGCCTTGGCTAATGCTGGAGTACTTAGGAACAATCTCCAGCAATTTTTCTTATTGCTAGAGGTCTTTATACCTTGGTTGTACGAAGGGGATAAAAAGGGGGAAGAAAAGGGGGGGGGGGGGG
>VUYV01000203.1:840363-912210 GCA_008711295.1 Anarhynchus alexandrinus | reverse complement strand
AAAGAAAAAAAAGAAAAATCAACTTCTGCCCTGGAAACCTGCAACATTTATATGGCTCTTCCTGCCAGACGCCCCCTCCTTGCCACCTATCTTTGTTACTCCTTACTTGCTTAGGCACTGGGAGAAGCAGGTCCAGTGTTGAAATTTGTGTTAAAAATAGCATAGCACATATTTGATGAGTGCATTGCTTAAAATCACCCTACTTCCATTTGTGTTTCCATCTATCAGGAAGTTTAACTACACATGTGTTTACTAGTTTGTCATATGCGTTTGTATCAAAGCCAAGTCTCTGGCTTGGACTTTAGCTAATTAATATATTAAAATGTTTCATCTCAGAGTATTTGTGAGGGAACAGCAGCTGGGGCTGTCTGGTCACTTTGCCAAGGCAACTGCTTTATGTTTTCCAGCTGGAAAAATATATAAAGAAAAGGATCCAGTTGCCTGAACAAGCATCTAATGCCCTTTTAGATGCCCTACAGGATACCCACCTGGCCTCCAGCTGCCACTGCAGAAGGATACAGTCTGGCTGTAGGCCTAGTGTGGACATCACAAATACTTTAGGGCATCTAAAAATGGTAGTAGGTGATTATGGTTAGGTAACCCCTAAAGTGCCTCTGGTATTTTGTTAAATAAAGCACGTTAACATGAAGGATTTCTATGTATTATTGAACCTTCCTGCTCCCACACCAGTAGGTCAAAGCACAGCAAGCCCCAAAGAATGCATGCAGCAAAGCGTCTAGGCGCCTTCTAGGAAAAAGCCCTTCCTTGCACATCATCTGGGCAAATAACAACCTCTAGAAGCACAAAAAGAAGCAAGCTAGAGCTTAACATATCAAAAAACTGAAATTAGCATCTCCTCATGTTCACCACCCAGCACCAGCCCTACCAAACAGCAAGAAGGAGTTACTACTGCAAGGTGAAGGTCTTACTGCCATGAGCAGACTTGCATCAGAAAGGCTGATGATGGAAGAAAGGTCAAGGCTAGGAATCATCTTCAAGAACTCAGTTTAGGAACAAAGTTTGCAGCTGATGTCCTGCCCATGTCAAGATGGCACTCAATTTTCAAGATACTATCTTTCCTAGCTCACTTGATAAATATCCTAAGAAAATTCCAAGACATCTTAAGCAGTACCTCTTTTTCAAAGCAGATGAAGTCACTAGCAGCAAGCTCAGTAATTCCCAGTATCTGCCAATTAACTGAAGTTAATTGATCAAGAGACAGGATAACTCTCCACTTGGAAACCAAAGTCCATGACATAGCAATGAGGAAGGCTGAAAAGCCAGCCACCTATTTTTATATTTTCTAATGCCAGGAACAATTCAGAGGTTCAAAAATTTCATTAGCACAGGCTGAACGGTTAAACTGTTGTTGACAAATCATCGATAAGGGCGTGACGAGGCAGAGGCAGCTGGCAGGAGTAGCTTGACCTTTGCCAGTCAAATCATTCACCCATCATGCTGGCTTGAAAAGGCAGCATTTGAAAATCCACACCCAGCCCACGAGCAACCAAAATTATTGACTAAAAGATAAGAAAAGAAATCCCTATTCATTGTATAACAATTAATTCAACTGCTATGCTGAGGGAGAGGGGGACAAGAAAAAAAACAGAAAAACACTTCTTCAGAGATGTCATTAAAAGGATAGATTTTGACGCATAATCCCCAGACTCATTAAGTTCTGGAAATGGTCAGATATTATGCAGAAAGGAGAACAACACTGGAAGTTACATCTCTCTGAATAGCAAAGCCAATGGTGACAGAGTTAACAGCTTGAAAACTGGCAGCTTGTCTCACAGTCAAGAAAGTATTTCAGGCAATCAGTGAACAATCATATTGAGTTAAAAAACAGGCAAGTACTGACAGAATATTCCTGGGGCTTGCAATCAAAATTTTTCTCCTCCATATCATTAAGAAAGGGATTCAGATCAGAAGCTAGACACCAGGTTTCCAGAAGCCTGAAGACGCAGGTTGTCCAGGCAGAGAACATGAAGGATCTGTCACCCACTATTGTAATGGCTTTTAGAGTTAATGCAGCTCCAACATCATTAAAAAAAAGAAGAAAAGAGAGCATCATAGCACACACTCTGCAGAACCAAAATTAAACATTTCTGCTGGTGCTAAAATAGCATGATAAAGGTTGATCTTGTATGCTATGATTCATTGTGAATAAAATTCTCAGTTAAGCAAAACAATGAGTAAAGGGAAAAACAGCAGTAGTCAGACAAGAGAAAGAAGATATTCACCACTTTATCTTTCAGAAGTGAATGAGGAGAAAGCTAAAGGGGGGGAAGCATCAAAACAGTCAAGCAGTCCCTTCTTTCAATGGCATTGAAGTATATATATGTTGTGGGCAGGCATGTACCAAATCTGATCTTAGAGGAAATTGCTTCACATACCTTCTTACTTAGTCATCTTCCGGTCAAGTTTTTTTTCTGTTAAACTTAAAGACTTTAGAAGAAACAATTTGAGCATGGAGAAGTTTTTTGAGGCTCTAATCCCAGTAAGTAGGGGCAACAGAATACTTTCAACAAGAACAGAGCTGTTTTGAGTCAACATTGTCTTTGCCATGGATGGAACAATAAGAAATGAATGCCAGGGTCAAGCAAAAAGTAAAGGATAGTGAAGTGGCTAATTTTATTTAGCTGAGGCAAAGAAGCTATTCATATTAAGAGGCATCTTCTGTCTAGTTGCAACACTGACTGCTTAAGAGGGAAAATAAAGAGGAGGAGAAGAGAGCAGGACTATTATATCAAAGCTAAGAACTGGACAAGGTAGGAAGCAGCTTCAACAAAAAAAAAAAACAAACAGACTCCTCTGAAAAGCTATGTCCTTTGAAGATTACATAGTGTCTTTGTACAGCATGCCTTTTTGAGAAGCATTAGTTCAACTATGCTTCCTTTTTGCTTAGTATGAAAATAGCAAGGAAAAAAATGTATATTGATTATTTCTGCTCTGTTGGAAGTGGAAGCCCAAGACGCAGATGAGGTTCTGCATTGCAGGCTAAAGCAGCTCCTAAAAACAGAACAGGGTCAGGGGAAAGGGGAGAATATCAAGCCCTTCTGAAATTGTACTCAGATGCAGGTAAGCAGGTTAAAGATTTGGAATACCTTCGTGAACACATCAGTGTTTTGGGAAAGTGGAGCAGAGGACAGAAGCTACTCTTATCTTTCTGTTTCATCATCTACAGTGGAAGCAAAAGACTGATTTGCTGGTGCTACACACACATACGGAGACAGACACTGCTATTTGTCACCTCCTGTCCCAGAGGTACTCATGATTTCATGCACACTCCAATTTAAAGGAATTGCTTGTAAACTAAACTGGGGCCAGCACTTACAAAGTTTCCAGTTTATCAGAATGAACAGAGCCCCAGTTTTGAGGTGTTGCTTTGAAGACCCTACGTACACCACAGGCCTGTGAGATCCTGACTGCAGGGCAGGCCAGGATAGCCTCACCGCATGATCTTGGCATGTCAAATGTCCGCACATTTCACCTATCCCAAGTTCAAACACAGAATTTTAGGTCTCATGCTATGGAGGATCCCAGCTGTCAGCTTCATATTAAATAATTAAGAAAAAGATGACACAAGAGGAAAGGCAGCACATCATGGCCATGCACAGCAGCTCAGGCCCATACTTACAAAAGCTGACAGAATCTACAAACTGGTTTACCACAAGTGGTAGAGTCAGGTTAGGTGCTTACCTGCAATTCTGCTCAGCATTTTCTGGTTTTCCTCCAACATTTTCACATATATCACTTGATTGTTAAACTGTCCAATCCCATGAAATGTCATATTAAGGTCTTTACCCTGCAAGATGGCTTCCACTTTAGTCTTGCTTTGCTTCAGTGCCCAAACAGCCCTTAAAAAAATAATAATAAAATGTATGTGCATTCTCAAAGACAGTTATGTGATTATTACATATGGAAATATTTTTATATTTTTGATGGCAGACAATATACTTGATTTTGACTACTCTACAGCACTACACAAGGTGTAACAAGCACTCTATATTTCAGTGCTAATACTTTTGCAACAATTAGAAGATGCACAGACATTTTAAATACATTATATCTTTCAATAACTTCAACCTCCGCTTATATATTAGAAGCGAGTTTTGCCAGCAAAGTGTGTGTTCAAGTCATTAACATGCTAGAAACAGTATGTGAATATGTTGCTGCTAAAGAGTCAAAAGGGATAAAACTGAACTTATATTTGTGTCATGTAGTTTAAAACTTTCATTGCCATTTTCAACTGGTTCACCGGTTTTATTCTTAAACCAAAATAAATTTATTCTCCCACCTGAAGTACATTTAACATTTGTCTCCGTTATATTCTCCTATTCCAGGACAGCTAACAAAATATCAAATTGATGCTTATGTTGAGAGGTCTATGTCCCATTTCAACAAAGTTTAGATGTGCACCTTGCTGTGCACTGAAATATCTCTGGAAAAAGTGAATTACCCAAAAATGTGATAATTCAAATTCAACCATTTTGCTTAAAGACAAAGAAAAAGTATAACTAATAGGTTCTAAGTGCCAATACCAAGTCTTTCATCAACTTAGTACCCACTGAAGTCTTACAGGTACCCTTCTTTACCCTGATGTTTCAGGAAGTGGGATCCTGTCAGTCTTCCAATTGAGTTTGAACAGAAGCCTTCTACTAATGCTTCATACTTCTAAGAAAATACTGCAACTACAGGACACCAGTCCATGGGTTGCTGGGCTTCTGTAGCCACATTTACTTTACCATTATACCTCAAAAAACTTTTGACTACATTCATTTCATAGAATGGTTTAGGTTGGAAGGGACCTTGAAGATCATCAAGTTCCAACCCCCCCGCCACGAGCAGGGACACCTCCCACTGGACCAGGTTGCTCAAAGCCCTATCCAGCCTGGACTTGGACACTTCCAGGGATGGGGCATCCACAGCTTCTCTGGGCAGCCTATTCCACCGTCTCGCCACCATCACAGTAAAGAATTTTTTTTCCCAATACCTAATCTAAATATACCCTCTTTCAGTTTAAAACCATTACCCCTTGTCCTATCACTACACGCCCTTGCAAAAAGTCCCTTTCCAGCTTTCTTGTAGGCCCCCTTCAGACACTGGAAGGTTGCTATAAGGTCTCCTTGGAGCCTTCTCTTCTCCAGACTGAACAACCCCAACTCTCTCAGCCTGTCCTCATAGGAGAGGTGGTCCAGCAAATCCTAGAGTTGTGTAACATTATCCAAACAGAAATCAGACACTACAACCCACATAGCACAAACTAATCCCCTTCAGAAAGCATGTTTCATGCATACAAAGACCACTTCAGCCAACACCAATCAACATTATGAGCAATCCTCACGACTACATTGGAGTTATTTCAGCTATAACAACAGAAGAGCTGCTTCTTTCCGAGACTCCTGGGGACTCTGCAGACAAAGATTTGGTGAGGCCGGGACCAAAGGTGGGAAGGGAACAAATGCTTTGCAGAGGATCTTGCTTCTTCCACCTTAAAAACAAGCAGGGCTAACCTAGTCCTTCACTTAAGTCCATAATGTTTAAGCTACCATTAAGTGTTGCTAGAACAACTTCTGCTGTGAGATCTGAAGATGCTTCCCTCCCTCTGCAAGGAGCTGGGCTGCCTGTTTCAGCAGGGCTGTTAGCTTGAGAAGTGAGAAATACTTGGCCTAACACCTTAAGGCAGTCTTTCATGTGACACCACGGAGCAGTAGCCAGTGAACTACAGCCTCATTTAGTAGAGCTCTGTAAGTAGGTAGAAGATAAAGGATGAAAAGCATTTGGCAAGGGAGATCTGCTTCTCGTTAGGGATGCCCATTACTTTTATATTACAGGCAACCATCCACTCTTAAGTTCATTAATGCTACTTAGCTCCACTTACCTCCCTAACCAATTGATTCCCATTTTGATTGCAGCTCTCCACTAGCTTCCTATCCTCTTGGATGACAGCCTGCCCAGTCAGCAGCACTGGCACAGGTGTTTATTACTGAATTACTACTGTACATGGTGTCTTTTAAATACAGGCCCCTTAGCCCATATAACAGTCTTCCTATCTTTTTTTCCCTTCAGGCCCTCCAAAAAAGCCTCCGAAATATACAGTAAAGCAGTTAATTTTAAAATAAGCAACATACAATCCTGTCATATGCATCTTAATCCTGTTTAACTGTTGCTGCCTGCACAGGCAGAAGGGTTTCTTTTTCTGGGGGGGAGGGAGAGGGAGGTTTCTGGTTTGATGCTTTGGTTTTTTTTCCTTATATTGGTTCTTTTGACATCCAGCTAGGCATTCTGTTTTATGCACAAGCAGATCCTGTGTCACACTCGTTTGGCGTTGAGGTCTTACTGTTTCATTCCCTTGCTGATGTGCATCAAGACCCCTGGAGAAAGGGCTGCTCTCCCCAGGTTTCCACCTCCGCCACGCAGTGCCTACCCAGACACCTAAGGGCCTTCCCTCCCCACCTCCTCATGACAAGAAGTCTCAAGTTTCCCTGTGCAGTACAGTAGGACAATGCTTAGAGAAGAAACCTGCAGCGTACTGGCTCTATTTGCTGGGCCTTTCTAGCAGCTCTGGCTTTCCTGACCACGGGGTAACTTTCCTTAGTCATCTTTCAATATCCCCATCTTAATTCACAGGGGCCCAGTGACAGCCCACAGTTTGATTTAGACAAAAGCAGCTTGGAAAGGAGCTAGGCGGATTTTTTTGTTTGTCTCCTTCTTAGTGTAACATGTCTTGTCAGCTAAGATTTTCCAGGTGATACAAGCATGGCTGATCTGAAAGCTGTGGTTTCTCAAAAGGCAGCAGCTCAGGGAACTTTACATGCATTGAGTTAATTTATGTTAAGAACACAGAAACACAGTAGTAATACTATTTGCAGCCATGCTGCTTTTTCTCTTCACCCCATGGCAGATACACAAAATTTCAACCTCTGAAGCATCAAGTCTAACGTTTGTAAAGATCTTCCTCATGGGTGTTGAGAACACGCCAGAAACTGATCAAAAAACTCTCAAAAATTGTGTGTAGGCTTTACTAAAAACATAATTATTCATAACAGCAGCAGTAAGGCTACCACATTTACAGAAAAATTAGCCGCACTTGATTTTTGTGGGATTCTTACCTTTTTACTTCTTCTTCTGTTCCCAGGTGGGCTACTATTATGGTAAGGTGCATAGTTTGAACAGGAAGAAGAGCTCTCAACAGGTCAGGTTCTTTAGTGAATATGAGTTCTTGGACATCTTCAATTCTGTCCAAAATCTGCAGAGCAGTAAACAGGAGACAGGGAAATAAATTTTCATTTTAGAGTGCCCAGGTATTACTGGAAGAATTCAGAATGCTGAAGCCTTACACACCCAAAAACACAACTCAAGTTTAAGCTAGGAATCTGCAAAACAAAATCCCCCAGATCTATCATATAACAACTTTCAGTTTCTATTTCAAAATTAATTTTTCAGGAATTGATTGATTTGTTTTCCTTTTTAAAGCCCACAAGCTAAACTCATAGCTCTCATGTGCACCAGCACCCCTAGGTCTTTAAGTAGGTCTGAATCTGACCCTAAGCATGTTAGAATAAAGCTCACAGCTCTGTGTAAATATTAATGGGATCTTCATGCAGTTGTCAGTTGTTAATAGACTGTGGAAATTGAAAAGCATTTCCATAATTAATCTTATGCCATTTTCTGATTACAAGTTTGATCACAGATTAAACTGATGTCTCTTACCAAAAGGAAACTGTAACAGCAAACAAAGTGGATCAACTGGGTAAACATGCTGTTTCCTGAATTGGTATTTTCTAGAACTGCACGGCCAGTTTCTGGCTCTTCTGGGTCTATCTGTGCCTTTACACAACTGACTCCAACGAAAGATTTTTTTCAAAATGACCTGTTAAGATTTATAAAACCAGTCATAGGAACAAGGCAGGAGGGAGAAGAATTCAATCACACAGGGACTAAGCACCTGGTGGAAGCCTTTGTTACAGCCAAGTTGTTTATAGATTTTCAGATTATTTCACTGAGTGAGTCCTGGCTTACATGCCTAGGTGCTCACACATGTTAGAGCTCCACTTTATTCTTACATAGGTCGAAACAGCTGCGTCAATATGTATTTTTTTTGCAATCTTTCTACATAAAGCCTTGGCAGTCATTGTGCAGTCCAGTAGGTAGTCCCACAACCTGCACAGCAGAAGAGATTAGTATAACGAGTTTCTGATAAATGTCAGGATAAAGACACACACAATTAAGAGAATCCATTTGAAGACACCAACAGCAAACTCTGAAATCTGACTCCTATGGTACATTTGTCACAATGAAAAACACATCACTGAAATGACTCTTACATTAAGGTAATTCCTACTTCAACCGAGGCACAATTTATTATGGCCTGCTATTTACAGTGCATTTGCTTAGATCATGAAAACATGGAGCAGGAATCAAGCCATCAGGTTGTCTGACCACATGAACTAAAATCTTTGCTTCAACAGACTCGGTTAAGTATTGACAGCAATTCCACAAAAGAGCCCTGTGTTCTTCTCCCTTGCCCAATCTTTCTAAGAATACTCTTGAACTAAGAAAAAAAAGATCATATGCCTTCTCAACTGCAGGCTCAGACAGCTGGGAAGCCACGTTTGAGTGAAATTCCTTCATGTAGATATCTAACTACTGTAGAGCAATTTTAATGTCCTTTCTTACCCCTTTTTTTTTTTGGTCAGCTTCATCAATGTGTTTTCAGAAATTTCTGCTTCTTCTCTCATGGGAACAATCTACCTTATCTCTGCACCACTTTTTTTTTTTTTGGTCAGCTTCATCAATGTGTCCAGAAATTTGTGCTTCTTCTCTCATGGGAACAGTCTACCTTATCTCTACACCTCTTTTTTTTTTGGTGGATCAGTCTGTAACACTTTTCTATAAATGCTATGTTTTTGATGGGATGGCTGGATTTTTTGGGTGGGGGACAGGAAGGAAACACTTGTAATGGAGTATTGAAAGCTCAAGACCACAACATTCCTAGATCCACCCCAGCCCAAGCCCATTGCTGGAGGCTGGTGTCCAGTCTCCTGGAGCCCTCCTAGACACAAAAGGAAAAAGGGCTGCTGCACCCACCAGGACTGCAAAAGGGTTTTTCCTTTGTCCTGTTGAAAGGGAGGAAAATGGAGACAGCCCTAGGCCCCATCATCTGGAAAGCTCTCTTAAAATTATAATTAAGGGAAATTAGTTCTACCCAAAAGACTAACAGCATCTTTAAAACCCTTCTGTAACAGACTACAAGGCCTACAGTATAACAGGCAACCATGTTGTATATTCAGTGGGGGTCAGGAACCACTGCTTTAGAGATAAAAGCATCTAAAATTGTTGACAAAATATATGTGTATATATGTATACATACACATATTTATTTACTCACCCTTCACATATACACATACCAGGCCTACAGTACTGTAACCTTCAGGGTTTTTTTTTTTTTTTCACAGAGCCTCACCCAGGGACCCAGGGCTGTCTCAGGTCACT
This sequence comes from Anarhynchus alexandrinus, assembly GCA_008711295.1. NCBI lineage: Eukaryota > Metazoa > Chordata > Aves > Charadriiformes > Charadriidae > Anarhynchus > Anarhynchus alexandrinus. The sequence continues at coordinate 902,712 of VUYV01000203.1, read as the reverse complement.
CCAACCCTTAAAGGTAGCACTTGAGAGGAGCACAAACTGGGAATATCTGTGGCAGAGCATTCAGCTAGAGACATCAGAGCTGCTGGATTACCAGAGCTGGTATGAAAGCAGGGAAATCTGGAAGAGCGGAGTTGAGAGAGAAGGAAAGGAGAAAGAAGGGAAGGACATTCATAGAGCTGTACAGGATGTGGTCACAGGCCATATATTAGGACACTCAAATCTCATTAAAATAGCAGAATAAGTTAGGCATTCATGTCCCCTCAAGCTGTTCCATGATCTCATTCCTCAGATGGCAGGAAACTTTCTAGTTTCCAGCCTAGATTTATTCTTTGCCCACTTTATACCCATTTGTTCCTCTGCCAACATTGTCTTCCAGCTTACACAGTTATTTTCCCTTCCTGGCATTTATCTTCCTGATGTGCTCTGCACTTTTGTTCACCCCTCAAAAGCCAGTCATATGTAGGAATCACTGAAAGTTGTATGGGGCCATCCTCCAGATAACCTTCAGAGGTTATTCCACTCAAGACAAAGCCAGAGCAAATAATTGCCTACCAAGAGGAAGGCACCTTTGACATCTCCCTCTAACACATACATAAGAGTTTCTATGCTTAACTAAGGTAAAAACAAAAACCCCAAAGCCTGCCAAAGCAAGCTACTGTACTGCAGTTCCTTGTCATGCTGGAAAAAAGGACGGAGATGTACAACAGATACAGTCATCCTACTTAATTATTGCCTTTCAGCAGTGTAAATACAGTCGTGCCAGATACTGCATGGAAACCTAAGCTAGAGGGGGAAAAAAGGAATCAAGTTATATATTGCAACAAACAGTATCTATTTGGTTCACTGGAAAAAGTACCATAAACTAATCGCAGAAGCTGGTAGCCAAGGGTTATATTTTCACTGCATTCATGCAAGTTAACATTCAGTTTCTGCCTTTTACATTTGCTTTGTACGAAAAGATCCCAAGATACATATATATTATAAATATTGATAATTCACACAATTTATGCTGTTTGTCAGTTCTGCCCATGCTATCTGGGACATAGCAGTTACTGATTCAAATGAAGACTGCTTGCCTGCCTGCCTCTGCTGGATGGAATAGTCTCTTTCTTGTCTTTGCACCCCAAAGCTTTTCTCTCCCTTCTCTGCATAGTACATTTGAGACCACAGTCACCTGCTGCCCCTACATCAAGGTCTGCTGTGTGAGGCATGTCCCACCTCACGATGCTGTTATTCAGCAACACGAGCAGAGTCTCAGACAAGAGGGGCGCAGCGGGTGCCAGAACAAAGTGTGAGGGCTCTGTTTGCTTTTGCGTACCCTGAGAAGCTGCTAACAAGACATCGCCATCAGCAAGTCACAGTTATCTATAGGAGGCTGAAGGGGGAAAAGCCTGTTCCTAGTAAAGGTACTAACAGCACTGCTTTGGGAATCAGAAGCTCTGTATCCTTCTTTCAGAAAGTTTAGCGTGGGCTTCAAAATTCATACCAGCAGAATAGGAATAAGTAGCTGAAGGTGAGCCAATATTTTCCCCTCTTACTTTACAAATACAAAGAGACATAGGGTTATGCAGAAGTTAGGGGGCTTCAAGCTAGTCATACATAACTAAAAGTCATGTGAAATCTGCCTCCAGCTTTTGTATCATCTTTGGAATTTATTTCCATGGATGATAAGACAGTGCCTGCAGTATTCAAACCTGACAAGGCTATCTTGACATATTTCAGAAGAAAGGCTTACTGTGGTAATTAGAATGTTTTAGGACCCTTGCAACATTTCTAGAAGAAAATATTTCTATTTGGATTTCTGCTGTTTGCTGTGTTTTTGTTTAACAGTATGGAGGTGAAAGATCCTGTTGCTTTTTCAACACTGCTGCAAATGTGGAAGTCAGAGAATAGAGCATACTTGGAGGAAGTATGAGCATGCAGACTCCACACACCACTCCTTGGAATTAACTGTCTACCTAAGACATCAGGGTAAGTTTGTTGGGTAAAAGGTGAAGAAGAGAATAGATCAATACCCCTTTTCTCTTCTGTAGAAGAAAAGGAAATTCTCATCATCCATTGTAAACTTCAGTGGGGAATGCGACAAACAAATCAATATTAGTTTGTTACACTAAATATGGCTGTAAAACAATGTAGGATGGGACAATGCAAGATGGTGAAAGCCACAGCTTTTTCTGGAGAAGGATTACAGAATAAAAGGTATTATTGAAGACAGACACATCCATTCAGACATTATGGAAGGGGCAATGGCAATCCTCAGAGTGACTTTTTTTCCCCCCTAGCAGTAGCCAAAACACTGGTGTGTTATCAACACTGTTCTAGTTAACAAATATAAAACACAGCACTATGAAGGCTGCTATGGAGAAAGTTAACTCCATCCCAGCCAGACCCAATACACCACCTTCAGGTAGGCGAGCAGAATTTCATCACTCTGGGCTTCTTAAGAAGCTTTGAAACCAAGGTAACTTTAAACTTATGCTTAGCTTCTTATTTAAGGTTTTTATTGTTTTTGATTGAACAGCTACTTCAAAATACCTGATCATCTGTTATTGGAATAGAGACAAAATAATTTGGAGTCTCTCGTGGGCGTTTCTTAGACACTTCTTGCCCCAGGTCTTCCACCATCCCCTTGAGCTCATCTTCACCATTGCCTTGCTCCTGCATCATCTCTGCAGCACTTTGACCTTCCTTTTGTGGGGGCAGGTCTGCTTTTAGGTGTGCCTGCTCTTGGCTCTGGTCCTGCAGCTGCTCCTCTGTCACTATCCCATCCAGGTCTGCTTTGTCTTTAACCTTCATCTCCTGTAGCTCCATCACTTCCACTCTTTCCTCTTCTTGGCTCTGGTCCTGCTGGGGTTTTATAACCTCTTGTTGATCCTGCTTTTGGCTTGGAGCCTCCTGTGGCACCAGCTCCAGCACAGCCAGTTCTCTCTCACCTTTAGATCTTGACACTGGCTCTCCCTGATTTTGTTTTGGGGTCAGCTGCTCTCCATTCCCTAACACCTCCTCACCTTGGTTCTGGAGGCAGGTTACCTCCTCCGGGTCATGGCCCAACTGCAGCTGCACAGTGACCTTGACACCAGCCATTCCTTGTCCCTGTTCCTGTGGCTGTACCTGCACAGTTACTTGTGGGAGAGCTGGCCCTCGGCCCTGCTGCTCTAACTGCACTTGTACAGTCACCACTGGGGCCTTCCATCTTGGGCTTCGCTTCTGAGGCCGCACCTGTACGGTCACCTCTGGAGATTCCCACCCCTGGCTCAGCTTCTGAGGCCGCACCTGCACAGTCACCTCTGAGGCTTCCCATCCCTGGTCCATTTGTTGTGGTCCCATGTTTAGGGCTGTCCCTCCTCGTGTTGTCTGCCTCTGCAGCTGCACTTGGACATTGTCCCCTCCCTGGGGCTGCCGACCAGGGGGCAGTGGCTGTGCTGCTGAGAGATGGTCTCCTCCTTGCTCCAGCTGTACTGGTGAGAGCAGTTGCTGAGCTGCCTCTGGACTTTCATCCACCTGAACCTGCTCCTGTACAATCTCTTGATGCCTACTCCTACACAACCGCCGTTTTACCACCTTCATCCTACGACTCCAAATCTTTCTTCTCTCAAGTTGGGGATTCTCCAAGATCCTCCTTCTCTTTCTTCGGGGCTTGAAGTCATTTTTTAAAGGAACTGGAAAACAAAGAAAAAAACCCAGCAGCTATCAAAAGAAAGAACTGCTTACAGTAGTTCAGTCTGGGTTCAGTTCTGTGGTTTGACTCACTACAGGGAACTCCAACTGGGTCAAATAGCTCAATCTATAAAAAAAGAAAATCGCTACAGACCCCACCTCAACGTTAAACCACTGCCTCTAGAGCACTGTGTGCTCTGGATAGTCACTGTATTGTGGTTGTGACTTCTGCCCTTGCCCTGTTTAGGTCTCGCATACTTTAAAGTACAAGTATGCCGTTTCATAGCACACAGCAGTATAGAAACATGGGCCTTAGCAAGGAACTGCAGGTACATTACCTAAAGGTGGTTAGAGATACAGATTGAGAAAACAACCTGAGGCAAAAACTCAGAACTTGAATATATCCAGAATCGTGTTTGCCAGTGAAGCTTTGGTCGCCTGTAACAGCAACATGTTCCCATCTAATCAGACCAGCACACACTTTTTCCTCCCAAGTACACATCACTTTTTTCTACCCCAAGCTCTTGCCATGCCCTCCTCTATCTTAACATCTCCCATTCATCCTATTTCATTTCTGACTCCTCTGCAGTGAAGTTGCAGAAGAGATGCTTTTCTCATCCATACTGCCTGCATGTGAGCAGAGAAGGCATTGAAAGCCCAAAGAGATTTTTTGCTTTCATCACTTGGTGCAGCTCTTCAGTGCAGCCAGACCAACGGCATCTGAAATGCCACTTTTTAAGGAAGACATCTAAGCAAATAAATTCTACAGACCAAACAAGATTCATCTGTGTGGGGAAAAATGCTTCAGACCTCAGATTACAACCTGCCTGAACTTCAAGTCCTTCCAAGACATGGCAACACTGAGTTTTTCCCCCTATAGCTATGAAAATGTGGGCAGATATTTTTCATAAATCTGCTCTCCAAGACAACCAAAATGTTTCTTCAAAATTTGCAGGAAAACTAGACCCCTTCCCACCCCCACAAAACCCACATCTGTGAAAAAGTAAAAATTAAACAGGCAAAGCCTAAAAAATTCATATACAACAAATATTTTAATATTGGGCAATCCAAGCCACAGGTAGCACAGCTATCTGCCTATATAAAAAACACACTTATTTTTGCAGTGGGCTAAAGATGAGAAGCTTAAGAAACTCACCCTGAATTCATATGAAGACTATTATACTTTCTTTCAAGAACCCAGATGTGGGGGGTTGTTCCACAGAAAAGGCTAGTTTTAAAAAGGAGATTTGAATTTTTGCATATATTTTATATGCAATTTCACTAATCAGATATCTCCATTTTTTTACTCAGTTACACTCCAAGAATTTTGTTGACTGTATGTCAAATCCAATGCCTTAAAAAGAGACTAATGACGATTTTTTTTAAAAAATGCAAGAGACCAAGTGCTTATGGAAATAGACAGATCCTACCTCTGGAGATGAAGCACTGTGGTCATAAACTAATTATAAAATCAGCTATTACCCATGATATTTGTGCCTGGGCTCCAATGGAAGATTTTGTCTTTCTGGAAGAGTGTTTAATCAGGGATATCATATGCCAAGTCCCTGATCAGCTAGTAGATGATCCTTAATGAGAGGCAGAATCCAGCACAGTACTTCATCCTGAAACAGCACAAAACTTACTTTCAAATATCTCTCTGATATCAGCTTTCAGGAAAGGAAGTGCTGCCATTGCTGTCATGTCTTCACTGTCCAAATAAGGAACTGGGAAAAAAAAAATAACAGTTTTGAAGTCTCCCAAAGAGTCCCTTCCAACCATGATACTGCTGTAGAACACGTGCATGTATTTTTAAAGTAATTGTAAAGAGGTAGGAGCTGCTGAGACATTACTACAGTCCTCTACCTTCCTCACAGTCAAGCTACTTGAGAAAGCAAACCCCTTTTTCTCTTTTGGAAGTCATCACATAAATGAAGCCTCAAGGCCACGTAAAGCCTTGGTAAGTACATATTACAGTAGTTCAGTCAGATTCAGGGAATGCAGCATCTAATTCCTCTGTAAACAAGTATTTAGATGCATGTAGATCAATCAGAAATAACATTTTAACACACTTAGAGTGACAGCAGGATCCACGCCACTAAAACTTCAAAAAACTCACCAAAGACTTTGTCTCACTTGCAACACAGCTGAGGCACAACATGACAGGGGTTTAGACAAACCCCCTTTTTTTTTTTGCACTCAGCCTAAATTGCTATGTGAAAATTTGTTAAAACACATAAGAGCTTGTTGAAACAGGTAACAAGCTGCCATAGTGGTAGACATTTGTTTTTGTTGTTATTGGCTGTTGTTTTTTCCCCTACGCTAACACAAGCGTGTCAGCCCTCTTGCGTTTGTGCCTGCACAGTAGCCTTTGTGGGGGATTTTGCAGGCTGTCACCAATATAGCAAAGAAAAACGTGACAGCTCAGGCCGAGTGCAGGAGGGCATAGAAAGAAGCTTCAGCGCCCTCTACAAGGTAGTGGACAGTTATTACGTTTTTCAATACATAACATCAGAGTAGTCCTGTCAATATTACCAAGTTCTTTCCCTACACTGTTTTGCTCGTAAGCCTGTATTGCTTCATACGCACACATCTACTGCAAAATTTTCTGTTGACATCCCCACCACCCAAAAAGAATTAGAGCTGCAACTGTTGCCCAGCCATCCCTACACTATTTGCAAGCCCAGAGTCCTTTCAGCCATTGCATGGCTGTCATCAAGTCACGAATTAAGGGCTCAGGATTTTTCTGCCTTTATATAGTACAACCTGAACTCCTCAGGGGTTGATGAAGTGGTAGCATCTTGGTCCTTCAAACACTTCAGCACCTGTGTTAAAAAAGAAAGAGCATGGCCGGAAGTCCTGAGTGCTAGCAGCATCTGGAGGGCTCTGAGCTTCCCCCAAACTCCCTCTCCTACTGTTACTGAGCCCTACCAACCCATTTAGCCCAGGTGACAACACCAAATACTTGTCGACCTGCAACAAGCCCCAGCACAAGGCAGGCAGCCAAGAGCTGAAGATTGCAATCTATACAAATAAGAAAGGTTCCTGCCCCAGCAGCACTTAAAGATCCCTGAAATATGCTTTTGAGACACCCCCACCCCCCCAAAAAAAATCTGGAAGATCACCCAAGCACATCCAAAACATTTAAACTATAAGGACAGCTCTTTCTTCAAATAAGTTTATTCCATTTTCAGCCCTTTGACGGACATAACTTATGCGGACACATGCATCCCAAACAGCAGCTCTGAAACAGCAAATGCACAAGCTCGAAAGGCCCCACCCTCAGTCCCGTGCCAAAGTCTGGAAACACCTACTAACTGTGCTTAACTAGTGCCACCCTTGACCAGAACAGTCCAGAAAAATCCAGAAGGAATGTTGACCTGTCCCATGCAGATGTAGGCAGTATTTAGCCAAAGACCTCAGTCTACCGTCTGGTGCTTCTCACTTCCTCAGTCTTAGAGGAATCAAATGCTCAATGTGGATGACAATACATGATTAAACTCCGCTCCTCTAAAATTTTATTTTTCTAGTGTGAAACAACTGCCCTTTACCCAACTGATTGCAATGCCAGTGGTTAACTGCCATATCATACAGGAATCCTGGATGCCAGGTAATGTTTGCTTCTACCCAGAAACATAGTTTTTGCCCTCCAGGGAAGTGCCACAGGAAGCTGCTGACTGGGTAACACTGCCTCAGTACCTCAGAAGGATGATATTGAGATCTGCTACAGCCACCCTGCCTCATGCAAAACAGCCTCCCTGAACAGAAAATAAGCGATGGTAACAGCTTTTACACAGTTCTGCTTCATCAGGTAGGTCAGAAACTCCTGAGCTGTGTGACAGATAGTGACACGCATGTTTGCTGGCACTGGTCTGGGAAAACTACAATAGAAGTCTCTTTATGGGCCTTGCCTTCTGCCCCAAGTTCTTCCCCTCGTTACTCAGTCACAGGAGAGCAGGATGCAGATGCATCTCCATGGGCTGAGGGGCAGAGTCTACAGCCCCAGTCCAGAGAGGTTGCTTAGACTGCTGGGGACAAAGGGAAGATATGCCAAGGTCTTAGGCAAGCGTAGGCACTTCACCTGAGTGGCTGCCTGGGGCCTCAGTACTCCCCCCATCACTCTTCCCAATAGAGATATTGGTTTACTGAAATAATCTCATGCACATGAAGCAAGAGGCATTTGGAACGGTCAGACCTGGGCGCAGCAGGAGAACAAGGTTCTCTAAACACCACTGTCCTCTGGAATACTATGCCTGAAACATCCAATTTGTATAACTACAGCCTTCTAGCATGGCTGGACAAGTTACTTTCTTCAATCTTATGATATATTTGTGTGGTCATCGGGCCTTATTTCCCCCAAACATAACTGCATGCTTTGCAAAATGCACATCTCAGGTACCCGTATAATTTCCTTGTTAAGATGCCTTTTCAGCATTCAGCTGCTCTGCTATTAAGGAGAAAAGAAAGCAGCAGGTCAAGGACCCTGCCAAAAATACTCTTAGAAACAATATTTCTGTATGAAGTTACATCATCTTCTAAATCACCACAGTATGCCACAAAATCTGTTTGTTTTATTCCCTATCAATTAAATCTAAATTAAGTTAGATCAGGAGAAAGCACATAGAAATTATTGGGCCTGAGTTTCTCCTTTTTACCAGTTTATTGCATGTTGATAAGTGTGAAATTTTGTTGCAGTTGACAACAAATGGTAGCAGGAGGAAGAAATGAGGAACCAAATTTAAATACAGTAAACAAGTAGTCTGTAAAATATATCTTTAGCTAAAGAACTCATTTTACTGAGGCATATTTTATCCTGTCTCATCTTACCTTTTGCTAGAGGTTTAATACAGGGGGAGGAGGAAGAGTGAAGGTGGGAGGGAATACAGAGCCACTGTTAAATAACACAGAACAGAGACTGAGTGATCCAAACCATCAGTGTCCCCAGGTCTGTATGTACAGGTTTCTGGAGAGTCTAAACCCAGCCCATTCAGAGTGAAGAAAATTCATCAGTTGCCTTCCTTGTGTGTAGCGTTATCTGTTAATCAAGAGGCACTGAGGTTCAAGAGGTTCTTGACATTTTCATTTATGAGCTCTATTTTCCCCATTACGAAAGTGGCAAAATGAGGCAACTCACACCTCTCAAAACCGGTGCTGTATTTGATGATATCTATTTTTGCCTGACTACTAGCCCAAGTAACAAATGAGTAGGGCATTCCAAGCCGCTATTTAACAGAAGGCCACTAATTTCTTACCAAGACTGCAAATTTACAGGGTTTGTTCACCTACAGAGGTGGAGCCAAAGAAAAGGGGTAGAAGGTGAAAATAAGAGAAACGGGAGCTATGAACTGAACCATATTTATGTTTGGTGGAGAGACATTAGAGGCAGATACACCCACCCTTCATAGAGGCAACATGTACTTTACAAAGATACTTTTTCCTCAGTGGCTAATTACAATTCAACGCATTGTCAGACCGCACTGGATGAATTGTTCCCAGAGTACAGATGAAAGATAAGAAAGGCTTGACTTGTATTTAATGATCCACCATTAACATATCTGCATGTGGGCAGAGTTTCAGCATTTAGCATGCAGGACGCATACAATAGTGAGGACTGTGTCTTACAAAGACCACCACTACCTGGTGGAGAAGGAAAGCCAACACCACTCCTCTGAAGTGGAATGCAGTCACCAGCTTTTAAACGACGGTGTGTAGCTTGCTTTATTAGCCATTGTTTAAAACACTATAGTTAGAAAAAGTGTTAGATATGCAAGATAAACCATCCTCCCTTGAATAATAATGCTCCTCTGTGAGTTATAGTGATTATACACTGTGTTAAAGAGGTTTTTGTAGAAGTTTCTTTATACTGACTAAAATCATACAATGATTGTGCCACATTCCCATTGCAGCAAAGCCTTATACACCCATAAAACATGTCCCAGTCATTGCTTTTCTTTATCAATATCTCTCAGCAGCCATTCAACAGCAATTATCTTTGATGCTGTACTGATCTTTCAGATGTAACAGAGACAGATATTCTGCACCTTCTCAGCTGGTTTAAGTTGTAATCCCTGCTGCCCCCACTCCCCGAGCGAAGCAAAACTCAGTTAAGGTGAATTCATTTAACCATGTTAGTCTGCATTTCAAAGTGCATCTTTATATGCCCTAGAATGAAACAAGAGTGTTATCCACAATAAACTTAAGATAATTTGCATAAGATAATCAGCACACACTTGAGATTACTTTGATTTTTGGTAGGCATATCATTTATGCAGACAAACATCATTCTTTAAAAAGCTAAGATTCAATCAATTCTGATACGTGAGAAACTACAATACCAGGATTGAATTAATAATTAAAAAGGATGAGGTTACACACAATCAGCTGCTCACCAGCATGCCCTGACTCTTACTCCATCACAAAAATGTAGGAGTACCCTCACCTAAACCCTCACTAAACAGGCAGGTGGGAAGGCTAAACCCAAGACTGATTTGGGCAAACCCTGGTGTGGTAAGCAAGGTTTCCTCCTCACTCTGGCAGAGGCTTCAGTTTGGCCGTCCACACCTGAACACCCCCAGGTGCCAGACCTGACACTCCCATCGCCCTTTGGCACCAGAACTTGTGAAGCACCCATGAATCCAGCCAGCTCTACACAGGATGGATACCCCCTCCCCAGGTCATTCCGGTTTTATTTCAGAGCACTGTTTGTGTGCCAAGGCAGGGCTTAACACTGTCAGCTGTACACCAAACCCTACACCTGTGGATTTGAGACAGCACAGTCCAGATGCCGCCCCCTTACGCTATCACAGATGATTTCTTGTTGCACTTCTACAGATTCCATTATCTTGGCGATTTTTCACAAGTCAGAATACTTTAGTGTCTGCTTTCCAGCTATCAATTAAGGAGATAATCTTTAATCAGAAATACAGTGCATTGCAGCACCTCAGCCTCTGCTTCTGATGGCCTCCAGTAATATCCACCCACAGCAATTGTCTGCAGTCTAAAGGATTTACTCAGTAAACTAATGGCTCTTCTTAAGTACCTCATATCCACTTGGAAAAGCAAATATAGATTATTTGCTCGTTGAAAATAAATTATTCTCCAAGCACACAGGAATATCTGGAAGTCTCCATCTTAAGTGACTGAGTAGCCAACTTTGGAGAGAGAGAATACCATATCTGAACAGCTAAGTCTCCACTACCAGTTTTAATCTATGCACATTTCCAGACCCTGCATATGCATCCCAACCACTTACTGTCAGGTCCTTGGCTCACACCTGCCTGAAGCCTCGTTAATCAGCCAATTACACAAACACTACTCAGGCAAGAAGCGTAAAAGTACTCAGGCTAACGCATTCTTTAGCCTAGAAGCGTACATGGCAGAACACAGTACAGCCAGGGCATGTGTCACCCACGCAGCAAGTGCTGCAGGAGAACATCTGACCACCACGCAGCATCCAGACTCCCTTCAGCCACAGCAGCCTGGGATGCAAGCCAGGCTGGAGGCAGGCACAGGGCTGCTGAAGGTCAGCGTGCTCCTCTCCAGAGGAGCATACCTGAGGGACCGGAGAAAGCCTCTCTCAAGACCATCAAAAACAAAACAAAAAAAAAATCACCTTTTTTTTACTCTTTTTTTACTTGGACAGGGACTGGAAATTATTTTAGGGAAACAAAGCTGCACCTATTTTACAACTATCATTAAAAAAAATAATCTGTTCTTGATTCAAAGAATAAGAAAATAAGTTTATTTCAATCTTAAACTCACTTGCTAGACTTCTAACCACCCAAAAGACAAAACGGGAGTAATTGGTTTTGACACCATACATTATACATAATAAGGTCGTTTTGTACATATTGTATAACCAGGAACAAATATTAGCTGGAAATGTATTTTAGTTACACAGAATTCAAGTTACATGAGAAAATTACGCTTCTGGTGTTTAAACAAGAGTTTTAAATCAGTAGCTTAAATATCTCTTTGCAAAGCAATTCCTATTAACTATCTTTTGCTTCTTTATTGAAGCACTTGAAACAACGTTTTCCATTCTTCGGTTGGAGCAATGTAACAGTATGTACCTGACTGCAAACCTGAATATTTTTCAATAATGTTTAAGAATCAGTATTACACACACTTCCTTGGGAATTTTTTCACCATGCTTAATAAAAACGATCCTATGTATTGGTGTATGTAAACAGAATGAACCACTGAGCCACAACTTGGATGATTTTTCTGCCATGTAAACAAACACTTCTGCAGAGTCACACTCCTGTTGCAGTTCCCCCTGCACTGAGGGACTGCAGAACTATTCAGAGATAAAAGATAATGCTTTTTTTTTCCCCCAGCCTCCCTACCTGTATGCTCAAAGGAGAGCTCAGCAAAATCAATGTATATGTATGGCCCAAGAAAAAGCTTCCATTTCAATAAGTAGCTCACATTATGCATGCCTTCTGTTAGAGGAACACAGATCCTTCTTCCAAAGATGATATAAAAGCATCTGAGCAGGGGGATGGAAACTGTGACGTAAGAGGCAGCCAGTAGAAAGACATATGGAGGCAGAGGAATAAGAAAGATATCAGCAGTTGGCAAATCTCCTCTTACATTTCACATTCATATGCTCACCACATTTAGACACAAAGACTGGATCTAACACTCCAGCACCAGAAGAAGGTTTTTTTTGCATTCTCCAAAGCAGCACATGCTATTATAGACATAGCCCTGTGAAGCACAATAATCCTGCATTGCCAATCTGCATTTTGTGTTAAAGGCAGAAATAGTGCCAACACACTGGACTGTAGTGAAATTACACAATACAGTACTATTATACCATAGTGCAAGTATGAACTGTCAACTGCCATTCAATTTATACATTGCTTTTGTGTCCTGTGAACATATAGCAGGGGGAATTGAACAGAGCAAAAAGCATTTGTGATTCTTGACTGTTGTCAAGAAAGTAATTTTCTTCTCAATTTGAAGAATAGTTATTTGGTATAAAGAAAACAGTTATCCCTGAAGCTCCTTTCTTTGTTCATTCTAACAAGAAGATGCCCATTAAATTTTCCAGGTTCCCCCTGTGCTTTTTTTCCGGTTTGGTTTTGGGGTTTTTTTTGTTGTTGAGTTTGGGGTTGATGGGTTTTTTTGTTTGTTTTGGGTTTGTTTTTTTTTTTCTCCTTTCTTTGGTACGTATTTCCACCTGCATTACTGCAACATGACCAATGGAGAGAGTCTGGAACTACTGCCCTTAGGCCACGGAGTGCATACTGTAACATGCTTCTGTCGAGCTCCCCTTGTGGTGCTTACGCCCTTTTGTTTGGGGGACAAAAATAAAAAGAAGCCATTTCCTTCAACGACAACAAAATAACTAAGAGCAGTGTACTCCCAGTTATCACCATGAAAGCTGTTACTTGGACTGTAAATCTAAAAAACTAAAACCTTTGTATTGATTTCCCCCCCCCGCCCCCTGTTTTCTCTGTTAGCAGGATGTGTTGGGAGGGAATGACCCCTGGGTGTATACAGGGCAGTAACTACCCACAGCATCTGCTCCAGCTTCCTTGGGATGTGTTAGGAAAGGAGCTCCTGGCAGGACAGGGGAGAAGGTTACCTTTGACTGCCTCCTGGCAAGTTGCCACACAGAAATTCCACGTTTGCTGCACAAATTTAGTCTGGTACTACGCAATGTTTTACTGAAGCACACAATATACCCAGAGTTACAGGATGACACAGCTAAATTACAGGCATGATTTTGGACAAAGCTCAGTTCTGTATTTAGATACCCAATTTACTGACCTTCAGAAGCAGCAAATCACATTAAATGCAGAACTTTTCTCTTTTCCATCCTCTAATTATTTTTTTTTTAATAAGCATCACATCAGGACATCCCAGGTGACAGATATCTTTGACAATAAATTCCCAAATGTGACAGCTAAAAACTGACCTCTTACTGCAGTGTATTACCTAAACTTGTGTGTAATTATCAACCATAATGTTTTGAGAGCCTTCTGCTTGCTACAGTTAGGGACACAGAGGCGACTTCTTAAGCATCCATTAAGTAGCCGTTAAGGCACAGGCTTGCCAACACTTGAGTAAAACAGGAACAAATTAACTGCTTTGATATACTTTGTGATCATTGTTGAGTCTTCAAAGAAGAGACAACCCTGAAAGATAAGATAACTTTTCCATGAATGAAATCTTAGTTTGCTTGGATCCTCTTGGGGAGGAATAACAGCTCTGGGTGTATATTATGCAAAGAGTTCTTACATGCTGTGGCTTGTGCAGCATGTCAGAATTATTGCGGGTTCTTACTACCCTCATATTCAAACAAAATTAACATGGCACAAACATCTTGGAGATATTTTTATTTTCTATGGCCAAAGTTATCTTGTGCACCTGAAGGCAGGTCAGAAGAGGCGGCTTTTTTGTGGGTCAGCCACCTCCACCTCAAATGTGATGCTGCATATATGCATTCCAAGGCACAGGAGGATGACAGGAGCAGAGAAGGAAATTTACAGCACTTGGTAGATGAGATACTCTGGGGAACAAAGAAATGGAAACTTCTGAAGTGGCAAGCTTGTTTCTGTAGAAGTTCTACCAAGGCTATTACTCAGAAGCATCCACGGGAAAAGAAAATATTACCTAATGCTACAAGATAAGCAATTGTTATATATTACACATTCAGCATGTGTATAGACTTATGCTTTCTTTAGAAACTGCTTTTAGTTCTGCTCAGTCACTGAAAAGATAAACAATACTATACTCTTAATTAACTGCTCAAATGAACTATAAAAAACGTTATTTACAGGAGTTATTTTGTCTTTATTATGGATTTTTAGGAAGCAGTAATTCACCTTTCCATATGAAGAAGGAGGCACAAGAGAGGCTACATAAAGCTGTAAATACTATTAATTGCAGAGTAAGGCACAATATCATTAAGAGTTATGGAAACTGTCCCATCTCCTTTATTCCTTTTGCTTCTGACAATCAAGTTCAAGAGAAAGAGTAATTGAACCTTTCCATCAAAATTCTGGTGTGGATTAAATCCTTGCCAAGAATGAACTAGCATTGATTACTCATAAGAACTAGTGGTTTTAGAGCCACTTTAGAGGCATAGAATAATCCCAGAACCTGGGCCTTGAATGAACAAGCAGCTGCACCACCAGCATGAAGGAGACAAAAGCATATGATCAGTAGCTTCAGAAGCAATTCAAATAGATCAAGAAGAGACATCAACTGTAGTTGATCTATTTAAATTCATGAGATCATATTTGGAAACATGGAAGAGAGCTGCAAGAATACAAATCTCTTTGAATTAAGTCTTACAGAAAATTTATCTTTCTATAGTCTGTTCAACATCTCAAGGCAGTTTAACACCATTATGTGCAACATCAGTAGGAGGAATAAAGGATGCCACAAAACTAAAAGTTAATAAAGGAGCCCTGAAAGAAAGGCTCTAAGTTGAGAGATGGCTGTTTTTCAGAATTAAAAATATGGCAACAAGAGTCTTAAGTTCCAGCTTGTATACATATATATGCACACACATACTGTGTGTATGTATATGTATACACATATTTATATAACCTAAGCATGCATTTTACTTATACAGACTGTTGATATGTATCAACATTAGAGTACAAATCAGCTCGCTCATTCCTTAACTGTGGAAACCCTTTACACTCCTTATCCATATGTTCCTTTCAGCAATAAAAGGATCCCAAAAGAAAGGAAAGACTAACAGAGACCAGTAAGCACTTATCCCTGTTTGCAGTCTGCAGAGGACCCGACAATCCGCTCTGCAGGCCAGAGTGAGCAATTTAAGGAAACATTTCCCCCCTCCCAATGCCCCTTTTTGGCTTCCCAGATTAAGACATCTCCCAAGGCCACTCTCTTGTTAAAGCAGTTAGAAAGCCTAAGGAAAGTCACAGCAGACTCACCACATAGCCAAGTGGAAAACAGGCAAATTGGATTTAAGACAGTTATTCCATAGGTGAAAAGGAGCAGCAGCCACAGACAGGCTCTCAGGGCAGCAGGAGGTCACTGAGGGACAAGGGCAAAGGGATCTCCTCTTCTCATTACATCTTACCCAAGCAGCACTCCCCAGTCCCTCAGCAATGCTGTAAAACCACAGGACATCTCTCTGGAGGTGATGAAATGCTCTCAGCTCCAGGCTACCCTCCCTCAGGCATGCTACTGGGTACCCTTCAAGGCAAGGTAGACCAGCGTTACCAGCGCTCATCTGCACCTCTTGGGCAAAGAAAACAGGAGATTTACACTTCAAAGCTATTGACTTGGCATTGTTCCAGTAAATACCAAGTTCATCTTGGGTTTTATCAAAATCACATGCCAAACCCAAAGGACAACCTTAAGGCTGAGAGAAACTTTACTACCCTGCTTTTTTGAAAAGCATAATGACAGCAAATGCTAAAGCACAAACAAAAGTAACACACATAAGTTACAAATAAGTGGGACACTTTTGTCATTAACTATTCCCAGTGGCTGTAGCTTATTAGGCCTATAGTCAGTTGGTAACAACATTGGATTTAGGTTATTATTCAAACTGCATGTCTTTGAACACCTATTAAAAGCAACAACAGGATAGCCCAGCATACTAAATATCTATATCTTAGAGGATCAGGTTTCTACAAACATACATTAACCAGTAACTTGACATTCAAGGCAAATTTGCTCCAAGAACAGACATTAGTTAAATAATAAAAAAAAATCAAGTAAAATGAAAAAGAAAATTATTTTTATGATCATCTCCCCCTCTCCTTTTAAGGAAGGGGATACAGATTCAGTTCAAACAGACTTGGGTTCTGCTCCTCTTGAGTTCTCTAATCACTTTAGCATCACAAGTAGACACAGCCAAAAATACTGGGAACAGAGATTTAAAATAGGAAAGATATAAACAATTCATAATCTAGATTCATAGCAGACTGCTACCTCCTACCATATAAGCCAGCACTAATGGACAGTGCTACATTACATTTGATACCTCAAGGAACACATTTCAAAGGGAGATTCCTTTAGAAGTAAAAATAGGGTCATAAGGTACAATGCAGAACCATAATAAAAAGCCACAATACAAACATGCTGAGTAATTAGGTTTTCTGCATATAAAAGTGGCATTTTACCCCCACTAACAACAAATTAGCTCAGACCACACCACTCTCTGTCTCCTCTCTCTCAACCCACAAAGCCCTATTACCTTGAACCATTTTTCAAGCACGTTAGCAGGAGAACTTGCCATTCTTCTGTGCACAGCATATTTGCATAGCCAGCTACAGCTCTTTAGAGAGCAAGGCTATAGCCAGGAAAACAGTTATGAAGTAAAATTTAATTAGCTGCATATTTACCTACCTGCTAATAGCAGTACTAACAACTTACATAGGACTCCTTTAAATTAAACACTTGAGTCAGCACCACCTACTAAGCTACATATACCTAAAACTTTTGACTAAAACTTACACTACCTATAGGCAGCACTGAGTTCCTGGGATGGGTTTTTATAGCAAATCCATTTCACATGACTCAGCCTTTCTCGTGAATGTGACCCACCTGCACCTGTGGTGAATAAAGTGGTCATTCAGAAGAAAAAAGCCCAAAGTTGAACTACTACAAGTTACTGCTTATCTGATGGATTGGGGAGGCAGCAGGATAAACGTTGATACAGCTGAAGCACCAAATATTTCCTCAAAAGTTTTACTGCTTCAGCCTGTTTTCTTACGCAGAACACCTGAGGCTTTTGGACACTCTCAGGTAAGTGTTAATGAATAAACACCTAGGGCTGGTTGTGACCTACTTGTAGAAAAGCTTCTCCTTCAGCGTGCTCCCTTTTTTTCTTTTGTGCTGCATGTGCTTTGAAATTTGCTGACAAGACTCTCTTGGTGACATTTAGAAATGAAGTCAAGCTAAAGAAGGTGTGTGATAAAGCTTTGTAGAGAAAGCAGATTCTTTAGCATGGTGCTTCTAAAGGGAAGGATCCAATTGATGTGAGTTGTGGTTTTTCCAGCATTTTGAAACTAATAAATTGACTAGTATTAAATATGTACCCCTAAGTGAGCGACGTGATTAGGCAGACTAGTGAGTGTTTAGGTAACGGTTCTTTTAATAGTAGACTGACCTTTGAGAAGGCGAGGAAGCTAAGGCAGTAAATAATGGCATTGCACAACTTGCTGGTACTACCAAGTACTGTTTTCTCTAACCATGCTTCAAAGGAAGAATGCAGATTACATTGCAGGATCTACCAAGCCTTGTATTATAACATTGACCACTCTCTCCCTAGTATATTAGGGCCCCCATACTTTTTTAATCGTAAAATATAGATTGCATCGCATTAGGTCACAATAACTAATGCTATCTTTATACAGTGCTGACAAGTATTTTATGAAAAACATTTCATTCAAACTTTGTTATGGGTCAAATGAAAGATGGATTGACCCATAAAACTGGAAGATCCTGAAATATTCTTATACAATATATCCAGAAACCAAGGCTCTTTTCTTTTCCTAAGTAAATATAGTTATTGAAGGAATTTAGCTGTAGTAGCGGGCCCAGCTGATTTATGGAGACCAGAGCTGGGTTGTTTTCTTTTTACCCTGACTCCTTAGCCAGCTTTCTCTCTGCCTGCAATATTGATGCAAAGGATGCCTCTTGTGGAGGAGACTGAGCCACCATCCCGTGGCACCCTACTCCTTGCCAGCGATGAGGGGTAATGACTGGATGAAACCAGCAAAAGCAACTGGGCGACCCATGTAATGTTCAGCACAGGGACTGGTGATATAAACCCCACATGGTGAAGTAAACCTTGTGGTAGAAGATCCTCATGGGAGGAAACGCTGAGCCCTCATTTCTGGACCTGAGGCAAAGCTGCCTCTGCTACTGCCATTCGGACTGTGGCTGGTGTGACCTTACCCACACCACTGATCTGAGCCAAACAGGGCATCCTTCCGTGATTCCCAACAGCGCATGGGACCCCAACCTCCCTGGGGCCATACATGGACTGTAGCTGTAATGGTTTATTGTGCAAGTGAGCCGCATCCGTGTGGTGGGCTCTGAGTGCCATCAGCAGTCATTCAAGTAGATGTTTTATTTTAGTATTGTTGCTTTGCGAAGTTTGATTATTATTGTTTTATTAGTTTTGCAGATGAAATGAGTATTTGAACCAAGCAAGGGTTCATCTGTGTCCCTAGCGCAGTCACAGCCCTGCTAATCGGTCTCCTGTCGGAGCACGCTAATGAAATTTCGTGCCTGCTGCGTGGGCAGAAGGCACTCACGGTTTTGAGAGGTGTGAAGGGACAGCCTGGTGGGCAGGGAGAGGCTGTCCTGTGACAAGTTGCTGTCACAGAAACAGTCTACAATTTCAAATGCTCCCAAGAAGGAAAAATGTTTTTTAAAGGCTTGTATTATTTTTTTTTATTTTTTTCTTCTTTTGTCTTATCACACAAACATATTCCTGAATTTGGACTAGATCTGCAATAAAATATTTTTATTGTTACCAGAATGGGTTGCTCCAGAATTTAATCACTCACTGAAGACTCATCCTTTCCCCATTGTGAATGCTGTCACTTGAACAGCTGACTCAATTACATTTTCAGAAAGGTAGTTTAAAAAAAAAAGCAACAGCGTTGGAATAAAGTGCTTCTACTCCTCTGTGGTTTAGGTTTGAATTAACTATGTAGGGTGTCCACCAGAAGCCTAGAATGATTGGCTGTTTTGTTTTGCTGTCTTTTGAAAATAGTATGAGAGCAATCCTTGTCTCGGGAGAGTGTTTTTGGAGGAATCCCTTGCTTTCGTGTGGAAATCGCATGCCCTTTGCAGATTTGATACCTTTCTCTACCATTTACAGATGCTGTGATGAACATTTAATTGCAGGGATGTTAACCTTTCTAAACTTTGGAGTGTAAAAATCTGTTTACAGGCCGGTCTTTCCTTAAAGGAAATCTTCAGGGTTTTGCGCATCGGGAGCCTGAGCTGCCGCTTCTCTGTCCAAATCAGCCTCCCATGAGCCCTGGCGAGGAAGCAATCAGCACTTTTGCCTAAGTGAGCCCTACTTACTCATCTTGGCCCTCACATGGGGCGTGCAGAAACAACTGATGGCAGATGGACAGTTAGCTGTGACCCACCAGTCTCTCTTTTTGCTAGGTATCGGAGATGGTTTGGATTGCTTCTCTGCTAGCAGACACAGGGCAGGATATGCTTGGTGGTCTATGTTTAGGGATTTCTGTGTGTAGAGCATGTGTGTTTGGGCATGAGCCTGGACTTAGACCTGCACCAGATGCACAACACAAACGAGCCTTTGCGAGGTGCCTTATGGAGACACGGTGGAGGGATGGTGATGTTGATGCTGAATCTCCCACGCATTTTCCCACTAAGTGCTGGTGCAGCACGTGGAAAAGTGCAATCAAATTAGATGTCTCCCACCAGTAGCTGGTCTTGATTTAAGCAGCTGTGCAAGGAAAGAAAGAATCTTTTATAATTTCTAGCTTCTGGAAGTGGCAAGGACCTACATAATAAAATACACAGGGGATATATACAATGCTAATGTAATTGCCAAGAAAGAGCTAGGAAAAAAAAATTTGTTGCCGTCATTCCTTCACTCAAAAGCATACTTATTTCTTAATTATAGTCTTGTGAGATTATCCTTTAACAAACAGCTAGTTTGAAACTCCAGCCAGTAGTAATCTGGTATCTTTTCCTTTCTACTGTGAGCCCATGCTCACCGTACTCTTCATAGCATATTCTCTTGGAGCATATTTCTCTGCTTTGGCTAATTAGAGGGACACCTTCATGGCCCAATGTGCAGACCGGCCAATTGCCTCCTGCCCCAGTGGAGAACAGCCAATGTGTGAGGCTAAACAGACAAACAGGTGAAATATCTAGGAACTATTACGATTTTTGTGGTTGGTTTTTTTTAAAGACCCTTGAAGTCTGCCATCCACGTACGAACAGCGAAAAATCACGTAGGAGACCTAACAGTTAATTTTTCTTTGATGGTCTGTCTCTACGGATATCATTCTCTGATTTTCTCTAGTTCCTGAAGAATGATTTGGCTGCCTGTGCAAGCTCGATTTGAGTGTGATTCCACAGCTGCAGAAGCCCATTGATATGTGGTGGTGAGCAAATCACCACATTTTTTTCAGGGCTCAGCTGTTTAAAATATACTGAATGCAAAATCACTGGTAAGTTACAATGTATTTAAATTACTCTAATTAAAGCTTCTGTAGTATGGCACAGTTCATGATATTTCATTGCAAATTATAGCTCATGTACCTACCATGGCAAGCAGGCGTTATCCCTTATCTCTTTATTCAAAAACCAGAAAGAATGGGAAGAAACAAACTTTTCAAGCCAAATTGCAGACTAACTAGCTGAAGTCTTTTGACAAATTTTTTAGCACCTCTACAATGAGACAAACAGTTAAATTATGGGTCTGAAGAGCTTCATCTGATGGTGGGAGAAAGAGAAATTCCTCCTTAGGAAGGCTTTGGTCTGTTTCTAATTTTAACAAGTTAGCTATACCGTACAAAAGGGTGCACTTAATATTGCTCATCAAGCTGTGTACCATACTGTGCAGACTGCAAGTCTTCCTGCAGACAGGAGCAAGTCAAACTCATTAATGGCAAGCAGATGTTAAACTAGTGGGGATGAATATTTGGGAAGCGTCGGTTTGGTGATTTTGCATTAAGATGAAGACCAGCAGGGAGAATCGTAGAAAATATTTTCCTGGCTTCACTGAAGGTAGATGTTACGGAGTTTCTGGGGTGCCTTTTTCATGTTTCTTGCTAAAAGCTGGAATTGCTTTTCCTTTCTCAGCCTGGCCAAAGACAGGACTGTGTAACATAATGATTCATTGCAAAGAAACTTCCAAGCAAGTGTCAACAGTGCTTTCCATCCAGCCAGGTTGTAGTCACCCAGACCGGGTATGGACTTGCCCATTCCTGCTGGAACAGTTGCCTGTGAATCTGCACAGTTTAGTTGTACATTTAGACTAACTATTTAGATAAACTAGCAGCCTCAGAAGGTTTAGGAACACTGTACATGACAAACAGTACTCTGAACTGGTGTCTGTGCAGGGTGTAGCGGTGACATAGCCATCTTGGTACAGCGCTGCACCCATGTTCACATGGACTTACAAGCTTAGACTTTAATGAACACCTGCTACATCTAGATTTGATCTGGCTTTGGATGGCCATGTAGAAGCTTGTACCTCTACATTTGTCCACTCCAATATATCCCCTTGTGTAGAGTTTTAGTTCCAAGTGTACACTTGGAGTTTACAGAATATCTTTCCTTTTGTATAGTGAAATTGAAAGTGACGGCAGAGGGAGGAAAAAGGGGAACATAAACATACACAGCATGGGGAAGGAGGTGCTGGGAGTCCATGAGCAGCCCCAGAGTTATGGTGTCGTTGGAGGGATGGATTGGTTTGTACGATTGGAGCACTGTAACGGGTGACTGCAAGCTCTTTAGGAAGGACAGCCTGCGTGGACAAGGAGGAGACGTTGCACACTGTGCAGAAGAATTCATCAAATGTACAGAGGACCGCTACGAAACAGGTAACAGGTTTGTCCAGAGCTTATGGGTAGGGAACAGAGGGGACGTTGTGGTGCATGTCTGCTACAGATCATAATCAAGAACAGTAATTCAGCAAAGCTGGGTATCTGGAAGAAGCCTCGTGACCACAGGTGATACTGTACTGCCCTGAAAGGCAGAGGAACTCATAAGAGCTGGTTGATCTTCCTAGGCAGCCTCCTCAAAGGGTAAGAAAGGACTGTGTCAGTACTCAAGAAAATGAACACATGGAGGCAGGTGGAGGCAGGGACAGGCTACCCAGAGGCAATGCACAATTACCACCCAGAGTTATTCCAGGGAGAAAGTTTGGAAAGCCAAGCACAGCTGTATTTGACACTGGATAGATGTAAAGGGCAAGAAGATGACCTTCTATGGGTCCTTTGGCAGCAAAAGAAATACCAAGGAATATATTGGCCTACTGCTTCCTAGGAGCAGGCAACCTTGTGGCAAAGGACATTAAAGAGTCTTTGATTCTCAAGGCCCTCTTTGCATCAGTCTTTATTGGCAAGGTTTGATCTCAGACCTCCCAGTCTCTGTTCTTAGCAGCAGCATTTAGAAAAGGGAGGTAGAGGAGGACAATGTACATATGCCCTCCATGATAGAGGAGAATTTCTTGTCGTAGTCCTAAAGAGCATGCAGAATATTTGCTGATTAACATCTTTATAGCAAAACTTTTATACTTGGATAGTCTGTTCTTTCTCGTCTTTCTCAGCTAGGTCTAGTTCCTTCATCCTTTCTGCTTCAGGTGTTTTAAACTGATTATCCCTGGGGGTTTTTTTTCTCTTTGTAATTCTGTCTGCGCCTTGTGGTATCCAGAACTGGACACTGGGCCCTGGCTGCTGACTCTGGGCACCACATGAGCTGAAAAAAACCAATCCTGCTTCTTATGTCTTGAGTATGCTGCTCAGGTTACAACATACAAAAATTCAGTTTGCTTTTGTTGAAATAGCATCATAACGTCGGCATGTATGCAGTTCATGATCAACTATACAAGCTAGTTCAGCTTCTGCAGTAGTGCTATTCAGCTGCATGGTTCCTACTCTGTTTTGTTGGGTTTTTTTTCATTTCTTATCTCACTTCTCTGCAGTTTCATGCATTGAAATTGATTTTATGGATTTCAGGCAGTACCCCTGGTTTTCAAAGGTGCAGAGTTTGTGATGCTCTTTTTAGAGAGCTCCAAATTGGCATTTGTTTTTACTCTGAGATGGAAGTTATTAACAGAAATGTTGGATTGTGGCACTGTATTACCCACTACCCCAAATTTTTAGCTAACCTTCAGTTTAGCTGCAATGACAGACTTCTTCAGCACTGAGGGCAGATAACCAAGACCAAAAAAAAATCCACCGTTTCATGACACTTTTTACTTATTCTTCCTGGGTATTGAAGTTAAGCTTTCCATTTTGTTCTCTGAATTTCTTTTTCGGAGAGACTTTCTGAACTTTTCCTGTTCTCAGACCTTCTCTGTCATCAGTGAATATTCAAAGAGAATTGTTCCAAGATTATTTTGGCTTATTTCCCTAGACTCTTTCCTGGAATTTCAGCCATCCTGATAATTAAAATATCTTTAACTCTTTATGAATATTAAGTATTTTCTTCCAGATTCTGGTCTGTATCTTAGTCCTATGTTTAAAATTGCATTAAATGTCTCATCACAAATAACCCTAATTGCAGATGAGATGCAGATCTAAAGTATATGCTCACTTTAATCAATGCTTTAAAAAAATCCAAACATCAATAGACACTGGTTTTGCTGATAATTGGCCTTTATGTAAACTCCTACAGCTGACTTGGTTCTCTTGGATCCTTCTCCTTGCCTTTTCACTCTACAGCCTATATTAAGTACGTAACTGTGTTTCTTTTTACTGACTTTTGTGTCTTCCATTTTGTCTCAGAAATCTCCTTCACTTCACATTGGTCAATGCTTAATCTTCACATTGATATTCAATTCAAAACTGGACACTCCCTCACTCTTTCGGTACAGCCACTTACTAAACCCTTCTCCAGAAAGTAATTTGACATAATGGATGTTTCACAAGCTCCATATGGGCTGACATTACTGAAGCTCTGCTTTATGTTGTTAAGGTAGAAACTGTGCACTTGTTTTCAGAACAAAAGCTTGCTCTCAGTATTGATAGGAAGATTTTTCAGGAGAGGGATTTGATCTACACATTCATAACTGAGCCAATTCTGTAGGGACAGTAAGAAAAAAATCCATGGACTGAAGTTACATAATCTTTTTATTAAACATTCTGATTTGATAGTAAATATGCAAAGGCTATCAACAGGTATTGTTTAGGAATGTATTACTTAAATGCAAATATTCAGAGGCTAGTATTCATATACACTTCTCTCTACCCACTGAACAGGTGCAGCACAATAGCTAAGGACAAAAAACTGCTAGAAGGGAAGCAGTCTGTCCTTCATGGCTAGCTTAACATGAAGCAGAAGGAAATGGAGAAATAATCTTCATAGTTCTTATTGATCTCCCTTTATATTGTTGCAAGCTAGAAAGCCAAGCTATTTATTGACTGAACTTTGGATAGCCACCTCTGATTAGCTCAGCTTTCACGAGCAAATCTTACAGTTCAGTGAAAATGCTGCATGCTGTCAGAAAGTGTAGGAAGATGTGAGGTTACAAAACAGATGTCATTTTTCTTCTTTACCAAATAGATTCAAAAATATTCAAGGTTAACCTTATCATAGTTGATGACAAAACAGAAGGTGTTGACATGCTTCTGAACTTACACTTCTCTTATTTTTTTTTGACAAACAAGCTAAGATATTTGTCAAAGATTGACAAAATACAAACTCACAAGAACGGAAATATTCAAACTATAATAATTTATCTGGATGAAGTTCTGCTTGCCTATTGAAGTTCTCGGACCAAATGCAATGATGCTCATACATTCACGTTTCATTTGGCAAACATACTTGCAGAGTAATGTCGCTTAAGTTCCAGCCTGGCATCCCCTGGTCACTCTGAATTTCCAAGACATGCAAGTTTGGATTCTGCATTGGCAAATTAAATGGGGTTGAGGGACCTGCTCCCATGCCATCTTAGGCACAGTCTCTCGGTTCACACAGGGGGGGCAAAGCAGCCCTTGATCTCTCACACTCCAGAACTTCTCAGCAGTCTATAGCAAACTCAGGAATAGAAAACTGCAAATACAGCTATGCTACCAAGGAAATCCTAGGGTCATGCATGTCTCCTAGACCTATTCCATGGAAGGAAACTTGTTATTTTCCTATGAGCTTCACTTAGAAACTAGGCTGTGCTCCACACTCAGTGAAAATGGATCTCCAACACCCCTTTGTTGATGTATTCGGAGGAGGTGGAAATTTTCTTCAGACTCCAGATCTAGATATAGGTGTAACCGTGAATATTTGAGCAAGACCCATTAACTAGGTACCTGGTGACTTGAATATTACTAGAAGTAAAGATATACTCTCATTTTTAACCTTCTTTCTAGTAGAGGAAGGTTTAAAAATATTAGAGCTTTGTTCTACAGGAGGAAGAATAGAAGAAAGTGGAACTCACAAATAAGTGGAGTAAAGCAGAAAAAAACTGAAAAGAGGACCAAACAAATAAGTTAAAAACATTATTGGCAGACAGGGGTCAAGTCTTCTTTTAAAATCCCATAATCACGCACTCAAAATCTCACATACCCAACTTTAACTTTTAACTCCAGGATCTTTTCTGCCCAGCTAATGGCAGCTAATCTATCCTAATGCTATTCAGGCTGCTTTTCCCCACAGCTGATCTGAAATACCTAGCTGCCACTGCTGTCTTTGGGTGACAAAGAAACACCATGGAGCTTCAAATCTAACATTAATGACTATTTATATTTATCTAATCAGACAGAAATTCAGGGCTTAGGGATTTCCCTCCTCCAGTCAGCGCAGAGAGCCCAGTCCCCTCCCCTGGGACCATCAGTCATGGAGGGATCCAACAAGGCAAAATCACAACTTTTTTCCCTCTCCCTTTGGGGCCCCAATGAGAATGTATGATTTCCAGTGCAAGCCCTCTCTTCTGAAAGAAATTCATTTCCAATTAATATCGCATCTGTTGTGGTGTTAGAAAGCTGGTGGACTTTCGCTGGCATTTTCCTAAGCTGCTTAAATTCATCAAGTTTTAAATCCAGTAGATAAATATTCACAGGATTTTCAGGTTAAAACTGGTCCTTTTGGGGTGCTTTTTATGAGCAAACTTATAAAAGTTCTGCCTGGAATGAAATGCAAAGTAAGAGCATCTTGGATTAACAAACATCAGTTTTAAAAATAGCTGCTTTTAATTACTGAGCTCTAAATCAGAAAGTCAGTGCAACATCAAGGGGCTGCTCTTCTCTATTGAATGTGAATAATATTTAAAAGTGAGATGTCTTCTAACCCTTTAATTTACACCTTCTAGGGACGGTTCTGACTCACAGTTTTAATTTCTCCCTATTTTTTCCTCCATGGGTTGCAAAACACATTTCAAAGCCTAGAATAAGTGTAGAGACCTGATCCAAAATTCCTTGGCAAATCTCCCTCCTATTGTGAGGAATATTGGCTGCCAAGAGTTCAAGACTCCACTCTGTAAGGACAGAGTTTTTCCAACACTCCTCGGTCACTTCAAATATCTCTTGAAAATCTGCTCTTTGTATATCAGGTGGCTGAAGCTTTCCTGTTTGTGTTGTCCCACAGTAGCATTCCTTTATCCTTAACTTGGACATTTCAGAAAATGAGAGAAACGCTCAGCTTCTATGTGGCTCTCATACCCAAAACAGATCCTCCATGTGCCCCAAACTCACATCAAAGAAAGGGTTTGCATTACGCGTCACCACCATCGAGCTCTGGTATTCCTCCCAAAAATATAGGGGAAGGCTATTATAATTATGTAAAATCAGTTAAGGAAAAGGCACTTTTTACAAGAATCAGTCACAGTGTTGCTGCCACAGAGCTTTCTGAGATGAATGAGATGAGTTCCATTCACAACTGAGACAAATTTCATTCATCCTGCTGACGGCTTGTAACTTCCAGTAGGTGAGGTTTTTTCTTAACTAATGGAAAAAACATTTCTCCACTATGATTTTATCTGAAGCCAATTGACTCCAGAGGTGCAAAAGGCAGTCGGTGTGGTGGGTGATCACTAACCTTTTGACAGTACACAGTTTGGTATGGGGGAACGTTTATTACACAAACAACGTTAACTTGACCTAAGACTGACTTTGAAGTTTGATCTCTAGCAGGAAGACCTATCTAATGATTAAACTGTAGAATTAGGCTCTTAGGACCATAGCTAATAAAAGCCTCGGGTGCTTATAACTGGGATGCTGCAATTCTTCATTCTAGACACATGCTGACCACAATGAAATCCAAGGACTGAGGGAGATGATTTAAAGCCGTTCCCTGAGCAAAGAGCTGCTTCCAGCTAGTCCAAAGAAAGGATTAGTACAGGAGCGAAGGCTGGACTCTGACCCCGTTAGAGGCTAGGTGACCGAGGGAGGCATATGAGGTGAGTCGCGGCAGGGCAAGACTCGTTGAACCAGAAGGGGAGGTCTTAAGGAAGCTAACTCCACTTTTCTCAGTTACCGTACGCAGCTGAGAGCAGGAAAGCTCTGCTTTTAGAGGGCTGTTTTCCCCCGGGAAGTCACAGAAGAGAAGGGTGAGAACGACCCTGAGATCAGAGATCAGGACCTGGGGATCCCCACCCCAGCGGGGCTGTGATTTAGAAAGTGGGGTGCTGGCCGGGGAGGGCCGGCTTTGTCGGGAGGAGAAGGGAAGAGGAGGGTCATCGCTCGCCCCTTCGCACGGCAGATCGAGTTGGCTGAACAGATGGGAGCACATATTGCTGCCTCTTTTTCTCCCCCCTACCTGTAACACAAGTCTGGAAGCCTTAGAGAAACTGTCCTCCTGCAGAGGCGTGATAGGACTCCCAAAAATGCTTAGCACTTTGCTAGCCCAGGAGAAAGGGAGCACTGTTAGACCGTGTTAGTGTTTAATGTGTCCTAATGAATCTTTAATTTTTTTTCTGTATATACAGCCTTTAACATAAGCTAAAATGGTGACAGTAAAGCCAAGAAGAGAGCTTTAGAGTTTAACAAAACTAGCTTAAGGATATGCAAATTTAGTGAGACTTTTCCTGCAATGGATTTAAAAATATCTGTCAGGATTCCCTTGCCATTCGCAGTATGGTATTGCACAATGATTTTGGTGCCACCACCAAATTTTAGACACTGAGGCCTAGATATTTGGAGGCATTTAGATACTCACTCCTATGAATGCAGCGGGGGCTTGGGATGAGATTCAGCTGGCTAAGCACAGGCGGATAGAGCCTTTTCGGGTGCCCAACAGTACCCAAATCTGCTGCGCAGGCAGACATGTCATGGTACCTGCAGGAACCCTGTACTCTGCTGGAGGGGCAGCTGAGGGGACACCCTATGGGCAATACGTATAGGTATTCACGGCAAGGCACCCAAACCACTTTTTAGGTTTTTGGAGGGCAGCATTTGCTGTGGTTGCAGAGGTGCCCGTGCCAGCTCTATCTGAACGTTGCACTGAGCAGCCTGCCTCAGCCCTCGCTGGGGACCTCCGTACCACACTGGGTTTTGGGGGGGAAGACGGTCACAGGGGGGAGGATCCGTGTCCAAATCCACAACTTTCCAAGGGAGCAGTATTTTTATTCTGGTCTGTGAAACCTAAGTGAAAATTTTGATCCTAAAGGTTATATTTTATTATGCGTTGATAAAGCACCACAAAGATTTCCAGCGCTTTATTAAAGGTTTTTAATATGGATGATTGCATATATCCCAGCCAAAATCTTCTCCATCCTACATAGGTATTTATCTCAGCTAGCAGATTTTGTTTGCTCAGATCCAAATTAGAAAGTATTTAAAGCAGATAGCACATCTCTAAAAATATACTGAATTTACAATGAAGCTTTAACATTCTCTTGCTAAATTTCACACATCTCATTTGATTTCTGAAGAGAAAAGGTAAACACAGAAATTTCCTTCAACAGTTCCCATGCACTGCTCGCAACAATAAGGGCAGAATATTTCTCATGTTACTACCATTTATTTTAAGTAGAGAACAAATGGCCGTTCCCTTTACAGGCAAAGAAGTCAAATTCCTGACTGCAGTTTGTGCCTTTTTCTTTCTCGTTAGTGGTACTGTGAGCTCCTATGCAAACTGAATGGCTGCAGTTCAGACCCAGTTGAATACAACAGGGGAGGATGGGACCAAATTACTTCTGTCTGTCTTAACAGGACGTTTTAATAAGATTTACTTTACATGGCCCTGAATCTTGCCAGGTTAAATTATCACTTCAGCCATGTTCACATTCTTGTTAATGTATTTTAACTGCAGTGCAAAAGGTTAGGGTAATGGGAAGAGCTGAAAGCGGAATGGTTACAGTGAAACCCAATTGCTGCCTGTATTTAGATAATTTTCCTTCCAAGTGACAGTCCATTAAATCTCTAAATTGTTTTATTTGCTACTTAAGAAAGTCTTTGCTTAGTCTTTGGGTGTCAGGAACTAATCAAAGAAGCCGTAGAAGAAAATCTGCAAATTCTGTAAAAGTATAACTAATATTACATGCAGAGTTTGTACAATGTTATAATTTTTGACTTTGAAAAAAAGTGAGACAGCGTATCATAAAAGGTATTTTTTACAGAGATTATAAATATTTATTTCTCCCTTAATGTAAAAAAAAAAAATAGTTTCGAAATTCATGTTTAGTCATCTTAGTCATTACTTTAAAAAAATCAATCTCTACGTTAAATATATTTGGTACCATAGTACAATTCCATTATTTTTGTTACTGAACAGCAGAATATAAAAAGGTTTTCAGTTTTATTATCATACAGGTCTACCTTGATTTGTATCACAGAATCCAATATAAATAGTGTTTTGAAATACTCAGTTATTCAAGACTTAAAAGGACTTCTGTAAATCAGTTTCTATCATACCTCCTCTTCTCCACCCCTGTTCGTCCTTGCTTGAGAGGGCCTCGGAGCTGCTGGCTCTTTACCTCTTCTCCATCTTGTGGTGCTTCCAGCCACAGTGGCTTACTGCAAATACTCTTAACCTAACTGGAAAGATAACAGGAATTCCCACAACCATCTGATACGCATCTCTGGAGTTATGCGCTCATAACCAAATGTTATCAACACGCATCAGCTGAAGAGTTAAAACTGTCATTATGTTTTTATATTCGAGTACATTATGCTCTCATATTTGTGTATGTTTCTCCATATATTTGCAGTGCTGTCCCACTTGGGAAGAAACATAATTTTGTCTGGTGTTAGAATCTACTTCTACGGAACATTACAGTTTGGTGAGAAAGCCCAAGATGTCCAAGTGCATTGGGGTTTTGACATTTCACACAAGGCTTTCAGAAAGTGCTAAGAAGATAATCTTGGAAAAAAAAATGGAGCCCTGAGCTATCCACAACAGGTTTAAACTAGTGAAAGAAAGAAAAATGACTGTGTGGTCTAAAGTCTGTGCTTGGGAATATGAGAGGTTTCAAATAAGGAAAACATAGGGTGCCAATATGATATCAGAAAATATATGCAGCAAGTTTTAAACAGAATTCTTAATTAGCTGCAGAAAGAAACAGTATGCAAAATACCTGCCAAAGGCTGCAGAATAAACTTTCAGTTATTATGTTAAAAATAAAATAAAAACTCGCTTTTTATGACAGAGTGGGAAAGTTTTTGCTTTGTTTACAGTTCCAGAAATATCTCCTATCAAATGTATAGGATAGTTTTAATTATGCCAATTCTTTTTAAAAGAACCTGGCCCTAAAAATGTAACAAGTCAGTAAAGCAGTTGCTAGAAAATACTATTTTCCTCATATTTAACATAGCATTCGTTTTGATGCACGCACTATACGTAGGGCCCCATTTCTCTCTTAGGACATGTGGTGTTTCTTACCATCCATCAAGACAGATCTTGGTACCGGTTTGACTAGACATTAGCAAGGAAGCTTATTTCAGGTAACATTTAGCATTATGAAATATATATTTCACCTGATCTTCTGTCATGAAACTTGAAGCTGTGGATGTTAATGAAGCACCATAAATCAACAGAGTAGCTAGATGTAAAAAAAGGGGCTCTTGCTTTTTTTGGGTTTTTTTTTTTTGGGGGGGGTTTAAAAAATGAATCAAAGCTATACTGATTGAAAGGCACAAATTTCCCTGTTTTTAGTTCCAAGCTGAATGCTGATCTGGAGTATGGTTCTTACAACTGGTACCTCAGTAGACAGTGGCTGCATTTTAATACAAAATTTAAGCAGCATGTAAAAATTTGCAGAGAACCAAAGACCAAGACCAGTCTAGATACTTTGGATATGACCTCTGGAGGTCTTCTGGTCCAACCTCCCTCTCAAGCAGGGCCACCTAGAGCCATCTGTCCAGCCCTACATCCAGTTGCTTTTTGAATATCTCCAAGGTTGGAGACTCCAACTCCACCCTGAGCAACCTGTGACAGTGCTTGGTCACCCTCACAGTAGAAAAGTGTTTCCTGATGTTCTTTGAGGCCATTCCCTCTTCTTTTGTTGCTGGGCACCACTGAAAAGAGCCTGGCTCTGTCCTCTTTGCACCCTCCCTTCAGATGTTTATAGACATTGATGACATCACCTGAGGCTTCTCTTCTCCAGGCTGAGCAGTCCCAGCTTTCTCAGCCTTTCCTCACAGAAGAGGTGCTCCAGTCCCTTCGTCATCTCCGTGGCCCTTTGCTGGACTCTCCCCAGTATGTCTGTGGCTCTTGCACTGGGAAGCCCACAGCTGGACCCAGCACTCCAGCTGTGACCTCACCAGTGCTGTCACTTTGGCACAGAAACCTTTGATAGGCAGCTACCCTGGGAACATCTTTCCTCTTATCGTAAAGATCGTTTGCTGCTGTCAGTTTGAGGATTAGTAATGCCCAAATGCTCAGCCTGAAGTGTGGGAGGGAAACACAAAGGGGCTGCAGGTTTCAGCATTGACAGGACCGTTCTGTCAAGAAGAAAATCCTTGTTGCCTTAGTTGTACTTAGAAGGTTTTTTAATATAGATTTCAGTTATTATTCTGGTCAGTCTGACCAGCCTGATGTTCAAGAGAATTTTCAACACATTTTTAAATGTTGGATTCCCTATAGGCTCACAGTAGAGCAGTCTGAACTGCAGATTCTTTTTTTTTCCTTTTAAGTACCAGGCAACAGCTAGCTAACGCTGTGTGCCATTATTTTCCTAATCTATATAGCCTATATAATCTGTATGAGTTCCTTAATATTTTGCTATGTGAAGCAATTTCATGAACTATGAAACCCAAGAGCCTGCAGACATAGTCAAACCCACTTGCGCAGAGCAAAGCAGTGTTCAAATATGTTAATGAATTTAGAAGCAGCATTTGTGATGTGGCATCCCTGAGTTATCCCCTCACCAGGGAAATACAGGGTGGACTCATCAGTAGAGATAAGTTGCTCTCAGTGGGATCACGATGCCCTGACTTCTGTAATATTTTTATTGTTTCAGAATTTGGAGTATTTAATAAAAGCAGCTTTGTCCAGAGCAGTGCCCCATAGATTCACGGTCTCCCATGGGAGGAGGACCCAGCCCGCTGCTCTGATTTGGCAGAAGAATGGCCACTGCAAGGTTGCATTGGGTGGACATCCCATTCCATTGAGAGGAAACGGCCTTTGGGGAACCATCTCACAATGATACTGTGTTTTATCAGCTTCTGCAGTTAGGCCCACAGAGATGCTCAGGTGTGTTGGGACCCTTTGCTTCCCCCCTAAGCACAGGATGAAAAATCGGTTCTGGAAACTATATGGCAAAATGAAGCAAGCAAATTGCTGCCTACGCTTGCCCTTTATGTAGCGCAGGACCAGAGGCTACAACACTTGCTACCACCCCAGTGAGCAGCCAACCCTGCTGGGTACTCCTCCTGCTGCTTTCTCACACCATAAGAAGTGAAGTGGGCAATGCAAATGCCGTACATTTGGGAAAAGAACTTTGTACTAAGATGAAATCATCTTTTCAGAATTTTCTTTTTTTCTTTCTTTTTTTTTTTTTGAATAGTAAGTTTTTTTCCCTAAGTGAAGGTAACCAAACAATATAACCCTACTATTCACAATCCAAGTAGTGTGCAGCATGTCCTGTGTGAAAGCTGTGCCACAGTCTCTAGGCATACCTTGGAATAAAAAAAATAATCTAATATCAGCCCCGTAAATATAACTGTATTTATTTTAACAATAACCTCTTCTTTGTAACACACCATTTTCCTTTCCCTCCTTGCAACTTCAAGAAAGAGCTTTGGAAAACATGTTTTTGAAATACCTCTGTGTGCGGAGCTTATTAAATTAGTCTGTTCTTTCAGTATAAAAAAAAAAATAGATTAAAACTCAAGTCATTTCATGGTCTGAAAAGAGTGTCAATAAAAGTGAAATAATGTTTGTACAGTTTAGTAAGGCGGGTTAACCTTTCGAAGAACACAGCAAATGCTTTGTGGAAAAAGAAATTACTTTCACGTGTCCTTTTGGCTTCGCAGAGGCAGTTTTGTAATATATCATGAAAGAGCCGCAAATACATGTATTGAATGGCAAGTATGCCGATCGCTGCCCTGTGGCAGGTTTAAGGAAGGCAGAGTACACAGCAGAACTGTCTGAGAGATCGGTTGCCATGTCAGTTTTGACATCTGTTTTGGAAGAATTTCGTCTGTCTCTGAAGCAGTGTGATCCTCAGTGTACAGTCGCTTTGGAGGTGTTAGCTAGTCCGCGTTGTGCTGAGCACACTGATGCTTTGAAGTGTCAAAAGCTGCTCGAGATATTTTAGCAATATATAAGCCCGTTTCCTTTGACGGAAGATTCAAGACAAGGCTGTGGGAGAGTGACGTTTCTTCTGGAAGATTGCACCCATTGCTATATTAAGTGGCGGAAAATCTTCCAGTCACTCAAATCTTCCAGTCACTCCAGCCTTTGAAAACGATGATCTAAAGTCTGAGTCAATGTGCTCGTACTCTTCCCCTGACTGGGTGGCTGAGGCGCTGGAAGTGCCTCCGTTGAAACAAACTGGCTGTGGCTGTAGGAAAGGAAAGCTCTGGGCTCGAAAGAGCCCAGAAGTGTGTCCATCCAAACTGGGGAAGGCAGGGGAACGCGGTACAGCTGGAGAACTCCACACAGTTTAATCATTTTCCTGCACACATTTGTTCTGTTCCCTGTAATAGCTTATTGTAATCAGAAAAAAAAAATAGTTCATTATGAATGTATTTTTTTTCCGTTCTGTTAATTTGAGAGACTTTTACAATTAGAATTCTTAAACCAAACTCATTTAATGTTCAAAAAGACAGAATTGCCGCTAATTAAAGATAACAGTAAATCAAACACATAAAACAGTCACACTCTGTACTGAATATGATTACAACAGCCAATGTATTGAATGCTGTGAGATATATCCTCTGTTGCGGATGAGAAAATATGCTGTGTCTTCTCTGATATTGCAGTTTTTCCCCCCTGCTCAGGTAGCATTTATCCATTTTTTAAAATACTGTCATCCTGCAGATTAGTTGCGGGCAACAAGGCTTGTCATAGTTTGGCTCTAATTCCCCGTTATGATACAGCGTTCTGTCTTAGGCATCGCACTGCAAGCAGTAGCGAAGATGTACTTTCTACCACTAAATGATGCACAGGCACCAGAGCCAATCCTTCTGTTGACACTGTCTGTTTAAACAGCTATGGATGGTCCATCAACCCCCTGTGCTAACAGAGAACGGCATACAGCTCTCATCGTGTTTCTTCAAAGTTTTCTTCATCCTGCGATTTTGTTTCCCTTACTGATGATTATAGCAGGCCACAATGGAGCAGAGCTGGTTAATAAGCCAGGCGTAAAACAAATTAATTATTTATGTTTGGAAATTTGCTAACTCAATCAATTTGAGAGGAATTCTTAGGTACCGAATTAACTGATTAACATCCAAACTTGTGCATGTCTCTGAAGAGTCAGTGGTACTCAGCTCCCCGTCTCGATGATAAACAGACACATGTATTATCTTGGCATCAAATTAGATGGCAATTTAAATCTGCTAGCTGAACTCAAGCTCCCCTTCAAGAAAATATCAGAATATAGGAATAGTTGCTTAATAAGACAAAGCATTGAAGTCTGTTATTATAACAGTGATGACAGTGATAGTGACTGGGCTGAACTTACTCCGGGGAATACACCATTAACCCCGAAGCCTGAGCATAAGCTCACTTTATTCCATGTAAATCAAGCGAGAATCTAGAGAGTCATACAAGAAGTAGCAAGAGGGTCTAATTTTGTCTCAAGAGTGACCCTCGTTTGTGAGGCTCTGTGGATATACACTTGAACCAGCATAACGTGAATAGTCACACTGAAGTGTGAATTTCTGGAGAGTCAGTGACCTTTGTATTTCAGACTTCGTATTTCGTAATAGAATAAGGATACATCTCCTCTCTTAGAGGGGGGACTTAGAAACGTTTTAGGAAAGTTTGGCTGCCAGCAGCTGCTAACTAAGCTAGAATGATAAACACACTTTTCAAGTGGTTCTCTTTGTAAACACTGTTTATCTGCCCAGCTCGCTGTAGCTAAACTAATGCAAAAGCCAAAGCTGTGTGAAACACATACAAGTGCTCCTGTGCAAGGAAAACATCCATTCCCTTTTACGAAGCAAAACTACCTTTACTTTCACTTATAATAGACTCAGGCCTTGCTCTGAAAGCATAGAAGGAGCATGAAAAAGGAGCGTAACTTTCTCTTGCCAGTTTTGCTCACTTTCAGGGCTCCTTGAGCTGTCAGAAGGGGACAGAGACCTATTGTTCATGAGAATCAGGCCCACTATATTTAACAGCACAGAGGAATATTAGAAGTCTGTTCAAGAATGAATAAATCAAGAAAAAAAAAAAAAAAAGCTCAGCATTAATTAGATTTGGAATATGTCACACATCTCCCAGATCAAGGACCTTATAATTAAAACTGAGTTTACAGATTTTAGTTTTCCCTGTATGAAAGAGTCATCCACTCTATTTTTATCTCCAATTGTTCTTGGCAATCCATGCCAATCTGGGAATGCTCTGGATTTTGGTCCAAAACCCTCCAGTAAATGACCTCATTAAAAATATAGCAGTATAACATAAATTGGCAGAAAATGGTTGCAGCTTCCAGAATGCTAAATCTCCCAATATATCCAAACACTTTGGCAAGTGGAGACAAACGTGGGTATAGGTGGAGGGTCTCTGCTACTTACGGACATAGAAGTGTTATGATTTAAGCCCTGTTTGTTTCTACATTTATTCTGGTTTATGCTGTCACTCAACTGCAGTGAAGCTCCTGCTAGGGCTGCTTTTCCAAAATGAATGTTTAAAATCCATGAGAATATGTTGGGACAGCTATTTACTTTATAGACGTAGCCTTGGTTTTGTAGCTACTTTTAATCATCGTGATACAAAAGCCACGGATTCAGAAACATGCACAGCACCATTTGTACGAGAGGTCCCAGGTCACTTCTGTTTACAGAAAACAAAAAAAAAACCCAGTGACGATTTCATTCACATTTCTCAGCATGTGTGACTCAGAAACACTGCTATAAATAACATGGAAAAATGTAGATTGTTACTAACAGCTAAGGGCTAATTTTTCCTTAGAAAATGATCACTCAAGTACCAGCATCCCTGGTCTTCTGTTGCTCAGAGCGCCAACACCTTCAGTGTAAACTACTCAGAAATCGTGATGTTGGGACAGCATTTAAAGGTTAAGATTTCCTCTTGCATTTTCTATCAAGTTAAGCAAGAGCAGGACAAATTCTTTTATTCTACTTCTGTGACATAGTACACCTTCCTATATTTTTATAGATTTAAAGGAAAGGATTATTTTTGAAAGGTACATAATAAAAGCTTCTTTTGGGAAATGTATGTTTACAACTTGAAACAGAAATGCCTCCAGCTCTGATTATGTGAAGTCATTAAAGGAGTATTTTCCATTTTTTTCAGGGAATATTTATTTGGTGCTCTTGACAGTCCTTTTGGCATCATTTCCTTCAGCATTTCCCATTACAGCCAGTTATTTTATTATGTCAGAGTAATACCCTGGAGTCCCTTTGAAACGGAGGTTTCCCTGGGCTCAGAGACTGTTCTTGCTGCAAGGAGCTGATTATTTCGTTAAGCAAGACGGAGTAAGGGTTCAGTCCTGAAAACCCAAGGCAGGCTTGCTGTTGTGTGCCACAGCAACCCCGAGGAATGTGCCGGGGAGCCCAGCTGCTGAGGCAGGGGTGCCTTGGAGCGCATGGCTTCCTCCATACTCCACCTCGGTGCTCCAAGCTGCAGAGGGAAGGGTACGAAGATGCCACCCCATGTGCACGTGGCTGCCCGCTTGCTCCAGCACCTCGCATTGAAGGGGCAGCCCGGAGGCTTCCCAGGTTTGTTATCCAACATACAATACACGCTCGTGGGAAACACTGGGCTTGACATGCAGAAGTGCTGATGGTGTGGTTGCAGGGTGTGGTGGGTCGACCTTGGCTGGCTGCTGGCCGCCCACCAAGCCGCTCTCTCCCTCCTCCTCCTCAGCAGGGCAGAGGTTACCTGGATGGATTAGTGCAAAGTGTGATGGATCCAGTGCAGCAGCAGGTTTTCTTTTCAGTTGCATTTCTTTCATTTTCCCCTCAGACCTACCAGTCACTCCCTTCACTTAATTAAAATTAAATCAGTTAAAAAGTGATCTCAGTGTTAGTTCAGCTAAAAACTGAGCTGGGGCCTCAGAGTGCTTCAGTGAAGTTCATTCACAGCCACTTCTCTTTCTTAATTTTTTTTTTTTTTTTTTTTGTTACTAAAACAGTCCTGTAATGCTCCCAGGTTTTATCCACAAGAAACAATAATCGTTCTTCATTCAATACAAGCATTATCCCCATGGGTCTTCGTTCTCCATGTGAGATCCCACACAGCGTGGACATGCTCTGAAAAGGGGATTTTAAGCATCAGCTCTGTTTCACAGTGCCTGTTGCTGATCAGGAATGGCAAGATGAGATCCTCATAGGTGCCAGACAGAAAGAGACAGCATATACATTTGGTGTTTCTAAAACAAGAGAATATGAGTGTACCATTTAGGCTTTCTATCCTCTGACCACCTGTATGCCTTCCTATCCACCCCTCCCCCTCTATCTCCCCCATTTTCCTAGTCCACAAGACAGCTGAATGGGGGGGAGGGGGGAGGCTTCTGAGGCAGTAAAGAAGGAAAGAAAGAAAGAAGACTTGGACCACGGTGGGATTGATGTTACCCATTCAGCAATGGACTGACAAAAATAATGGTCCACAGAGCCCACGCCGCTCCCTCAAGATTTGTTGGGGAAAAAACCTCAGTCTCTCCACCTTGCTGAAGGAGAGCGTACCATCATCTTCAGCACTGATGTACGGACTCCCAGATCCTGAGGAGGGAGCCTTGGCTTACAGACTCATGGGAGAGTGTGAACATGCCAGGTGGAGGAAAAGAAAGGCTGGGGTCAGGGCAATGGAGATGTATACTGTCCCTATCCAAGCACACAGACAATTTTTAGGAAAAACCATGCCTTGGAAGTGCATTGACTTTTTCATGGAGCGTCCCAGGGGAGGCAGAGCCACAGCTGCTGTGCCGGGTGAGTGCCTGTCTGGATTGCATTTGCTCCACCACCTGTTGCAAATGGGAAATTATATTGTCTATTGTAGAATCAATGACAGACTTTAATAGCAAGCAAATAAGCAAGGGCATGGCTGCAGCTCTGCTGGCTCCGTTTTGACCAACTGCAGCTCCGTGAAGAGAATGCCCAAGGGAGAAGAGAGGACCGAAGCCCCGATAAGAGACTTTTCAGCAAAACGGAAGAGAAAAATTGCTGTTTATCCATACAGATAAAGAATAAGGACATAAATAAATAAATAAAGGCTCTACTTTCAGTCTCTTCTGCTAGCGAAGAGATACATCTGAACTCCAGTTTTAGTTCAGAGGATTGCAGTTTATTTCTAGACACTGAAATTTACACAGAAACCAACAGGTTTTCCTGTCTAAATAAAGTATGGGAGAAAAAGCTGTAAGGCATACGGTAGCTTTAGAATTCTTATATGCATCTTACAGTGAAGACGGGAGAAAAACAGCCACTAATGCCTGACACGTCGCTGAATAATCCACTCCGTTACCATGATAGCCGCGCTGGTACCTTGAAAGAAATCATGCTTGTGTGAATGTGGCATGATGAATGACAAAAATAACCTTGGATCCTCAAAGAGCTGGAGAAAGAACTAATCAATCATGTTCTGTTTCGTTCTTTTTAAACAACTATTGTTGCTGATAACAGGTAAGTAAATAGAATTTATTCTCCCAGTGGAGGAAAGCTGAATTAGTTGCCTGATAAGCTTCCACACTGCAAGCAAATTGGCTGTTTGCAGATACTTCAAGCTCGAGGGTATGGGTATGGTCAGAGGTACCCTTTCTGATGAAACAGTGCATTTGGTTGTAAAGGCTGTCCAGCTGATGATGCTCCCCCCCACCCCGCAGGGGTTTGCAGGCTGCATTTTGGTGCCTCCTTCCCTTACAGACCTGGCTGGGCAGCGCCAGTGCTTTCCATTCGGCCAGGCATTCCCTGCCCAGGAACTCAGGATAAGGCATCACAAATGTGGGAGTCAAATCCTTCTGTGCAAGTCTAATGCTGTAGACACTGGAAAAAAAATAAATCTTCTGCAAGCTCTCATATGTGGAGTGAACCTGTTTGGCCCAGGGAAACGGGTCTCGGGTGCTCACACTCAGGTGACTGATTGACGGTGTAACTGAGTGTGAGTGTGAGTGTGGGCTGGGGGATCTGTCTTTTGGCTCAGGTAGTTGCCACTGGCCAGATTTGACAGCCCTTCTGAAGTTATGCATTATTCAGGTCCTGAAAGTTTCGTGAAAATAGACTGTAATATGGGTCAAAAGACCATCTTAGTGCTTCTTCCAAGGGGAAGGCTGCTATGTAAGTTATATACAGGCCAGATAAAAGAAATAATGCCTGATTTGCACAGTAAAAAGAAAAAAAAAAAAAAGCAGAGATGAAGCAGTTTGCAAATTCAGAAATCCCTGTAGGAACTGTCACTATAAGAATTTTATGAGCGATTAGTTACTCGTCAAGTCATTCCTCCCTTCTGCTCCTCCTCAGATAGTTCCCCTGTTAACCTACTACAGCTCAATAAATACATTTAATTACTGTGGAGCAAAATAAAATGCCTGCTACAGAAATGTGCTTTACAGGAGCTGCAAAAATTGTGAAGACTCGTTGCCCTGTGTGTGGAATCAGGCAAAGGTCTTCTGGTTGAAATATTGCATGATCACTTAATTAAAGACTGTCTCACAGCGAGCACACGCATGGGGAGTGTGCTGAGTCCCCGTTCATTCTGGATGCTTTCCTTAAATTCCGAGTGCTTTGTTCTGCAGCCTTTTCTTTTCTTTCCTTTGCTTTTTAATAAAAAGGCTCATTTGGAGTTGTTCTGGAAGGCTTAATGATTTCTTCAAAAACCAGACATGCATCATTTGAACTTTAGTATTAAGCCAGCAGTATTGTTTATCCCCACAAGTACAGCATAAATCTTTGCTTTCTGATCGCTTTTGCTACTGGAGCAGTGGGGGGTTGTGCCAGACTGTAAGCCAGTCGTTTGGAAATGAGGGAAGGTGAGATTCACACATTGTTATTGGATTTGTTAGATATTGACTGACGGCAGAAGGGTGGAGATGCTCCTGGGATCAGCCTGGCTTCTTGGAGGGCAGAAACCCCAGTGGTTACAGACTGTCTGTCTCCATGCTCTCTCTTTTCATTTCCCTTTGGTCTTACCCATGTTATTTGGTCTTTTATCTCCATCCATCTCCACCACACATCCCTGTATCCCACCCTTTATCCCTTATGTGCTTCTTCTGCCTCTCCAGACCTACTCTAGCCTTCTTTTCCCACAAACGGGTCCTCCCTCAGCAATGCCACCTCCTCAGACGCACCTCCTTTCAGGCTTCTTCCCACCTTCAATCCTAGGCAGGGGCTACTGCCCCTTCAGCTGGTGGGAACCCCCACACGAAGGTGATGGGCTCCCTCCTTCTAGGGCTCACGCTTGAGCACAGTCACACTTGGCTGAGGAGTAAGCTGGCCGCAGGCAGCACCTCAGAAGACAAGCTGCCTTCCCCAAAGCTCTGACGAGAAGGTCCAAAATGAAATAATTAATTTATAACGTGGTCCAAAGGAGCAGTTAATGGCGAGGGCCTGCCTAAAGGATAAAGGCGAAAAAGAAAAGAACGATCATAATATTTCTTAAAATGGGCAGGATGGTATCTCATCCACCAAAGCTGTTCTGTTACAAACACACGGAGGGGAAAAAAAGTCAGCTGGCAGAAGATGTTTTTTCACGAGTTGCTTCCCTGCAGCCACTGAAAAAGGCTGCAAAACTGGCCATCAGATGGAGACCATCAGTCTGTGTCAAGGTGGGTGCTGCTCTCCATTCTGCCTGCTGTAGCAAACCCCTTACGGCAAGGGGACAAATGCCTCAGAGAGGTAATAACAGCAAGCGTTTACTTTGTTCCTCCTGCAATCTCTTTGCAAGGAAAACGTTTTCTACTCAAATGTCCAGCGAATCTTCTAAGCCATTCAGATAACCTCCCTTCCCTCAAAACCTGTGGTAGGTGTCACGGCCATATTTGCAGGCCAGTATTTGCAGAGGTAATGGGTTGTGGGGCTATCTCACTAGAGGAGCTCTGAGCTTGGCTGAAAGCACGCCTTTTGCGATTCCCATGCTCACAGAGCCACATAATGGTAGAGAACTGCCATCCAGAAGCTAAGCTTTCATTGAAGCCCAAATAAAACTCATATATAAATAGAATATGAACCAGGTCATTCTTGCCAATCAGAGTTTGCAGACAGTCTGAAATAATAGCTCTGAGCAATATATAAACTGGTGCCATTCTTCTCAATGTGGTGCTAACTAGGAAATCTAATTATCACAATTTAAATGTCAGCATCATTAAATATTTTGCTACTGAATACTCCAGCAGAAACATCCAGCTAATGTGCTCTTATTACATTCCCAAACCACCTCCCACAATTTTTACTGTGTGCCAGATGCACCACCTGTCCTCTGCCCAGTCACCAAAACCTCCAGATTCCTCCCCAAAATTCCTAGGCTACAAGGAAATTCGGCATTGTCAGTCTGACAGCCTGGAACACATCTTGAAAAGGAACAGTTTGGGAGAAAATAAATAAAATTCAGTGCTGAAATGAAGAGCACAAGGAATACTTTGCAGGCAGTAACGCTCGTTTAATTCAATGTAATACTGAATTTAATATTCAGTTTTATATTCAGTTTGATACAATAAGATGT
Source organism: Anarhynchus alexandrinus (assembly GCA_008711295.1). Classification (NCBI taxonomy): domain Eukaryota; kingdom Metazoa; phylum Chordata; class Aves; order Charadriiformes; family Charadriidae; genus Anarhynchus; species Anarhynchus alexandrinus. The sequence goes on along the minus strand of VUYV01000203.1, from coordinate 860,175 downwards.
TCATGATTGCATTTATCTGGAGCTGCCATGGCATTTCAGACAGTTTCATTCCAGTTTGTTGAAGAGCTGGTAACAAAGATGTTGGCTAGAAAAATAATGCAACACATAGAGGTAAATATTTGTCAGAAAAATAGTAGATGGTAGCTGCCGCTTCCTCGGTACAAGCACTTTCCACTGATTGTCACATATGCTGTGCCAGAGGCTATCTTCCACCTGGAGCAAATGGCCTGTAAAAAACTAGCAAATAAACTCCTGATTTATTTCACCATCCACCCAAAGATTTATTTTTTTTTTTAGTCGAAGCTACGAAGCTTTGCTTGAAACATTTGAATCAATTGGTCGTTTCAAATAAAAATTGAACTTACTCTTCAGACTTACTCTTGATCAGCAGCAATAATAAACTGCATCCTTTCAGTTACAGATATACAAATTGAAAATTGCGTTGAATAACATCCCAGAAGGCAATCTGATGTGGAGGACTGCATAAGCAAAGAGTCACTACATCTTTTTATCCTCGACGACAGCTGTCCGTAGGCTAAAGCACAGCTATGAAGGCCTGAAGAACAAGAACTTGGGCTACTATGACTATGCAACTGAAGTAAAGGCAAGCTTGACAGCACAAGAGATGGGCAGCTAGAGAACAGACTAACAAGTGGGAGGCCAGAGGTCCATCAAAAGACTAGCAGAAGTTAACAGATGACTGGAAATGCCACCAGAAGTGTTGTGGGTAGGGGAATAGGAAGAGTAGGAATATACGGTAAAGATACATGGCACCAACGGAACTCATGGGGCTGGTAATGACCTAGAGCGTGTGTGCTTGATGTGCGGACAAAAATAATGATCACAAAGTACACACTCTATGCATGAAAAAAACGGAGAGGTTCAGTGTAAGAGACAGGCTTATGTAAAAGTGCCACAGTATGGCTTCGAGATGCTGAATAACTGGATTCCCCTGCAAACTCTGTGGTCTGTAGTGCCCAGCACCGGGCTTTCTGTCTGCTGCAGTGCCCAAAGGGTGGTCCATGCACCACAGCTCCTTTGCCAAACCAAGTCTTGCAGCTGGGGCAGGCTGAGCTCCCAAACAGCTCCTGAACAGGCCTGTGGCCAGTGGGTGAATGGTTCTAGCAGACCTCAGCCCCAGGCAACTCTTCTGCTAAATATCGTATTGGTTAATAGGAGAGGCAGACTTGGAAGGAGCAGCTGAGGCTCTTTGAGGAAGGTCACAGATACCTAACTTTGGGTGCTAGCAGAGGAAGGTGCCCAAATCAAGAGCTGAAACCCAAAGAACGTGCAAACAGGGCACCCATCCTCATGGGGCCATCAGTGCCGCCGCAGGGAGCATGCATTGCAAGCCATCTCTGAGTGCTTGCAATGTCCATAAAATACCAAAATATTTTATAGAGTTTATCTTTAAAAATCAAGGGTTTAAGATAAGACTAGGAGCTAGAGGCACAGTCCTGAAGAGAAAGACTATATCTGAATCCCTGACTGCGAACCACATCTAATGTGAGTGTCACCAGGCATGCTGCAGAGATGGGGCCAGTTGACGACACCTTCAGACTGATTCTCCAGTGTCTCTTGCATCAGTAGAGGTATAAACACGTGCCCCAGGAACTGCACAGGTGCTGCAAACAACAACCAGGTCCCGGAACTATCGCTTTCCTTCCAGATGATCAGGTGAGACCCATGCTACTGAAAGATGTCTCCCTGCTGATGTTAACTTGGACAGGAAGATAAAAGACATCTTTTTATGTCAAAGCAGGAGTACTTATCACAATCTGTTTCTCCTTTAGACAATATCACTGCTGTCAAGATCAAATTGAATGCTTTGTACTTTCAAATCAGGAAACGCAGGTTTCTTCTCAGAATCATCTCTAGGTGAGATTAAAATGCAAATTGCAGTTCCCTTTAAAATGGGGGCCAATGCAGTCTGTGTAGTTGTGCCAAACTTTTCCAGTTTGCCAATTTGCTTGAAATAGGGAAAGCATAGTTTGGACGGGTACCCACTGTGTGCTCAAAATAGATCTTAGTCGTGCTTTTGGAAATAACTAATCAATGAGCACTTTAATATAGAGACTTGATTTCCCATCAGTGTCATCCCTCCGTATAACCGGCATTCTGCACTTCAAAACTTCCTTCGTTATGTACTCCACAGAGGCCCTTTATTCACTCAGGTTTATCAGCTCCATATGTCCTTTACTGATCTTAGTGTCTTCTAACCACAAAGCTTAGCGTGGGCTACCGGTTGTTTGGGACTACCTCCAAGAGCTAATTGAGACCCCTTTGGATGCAGCTTTGCCATCACTTTTGGAATGATAAACCAGTGGGAAAAAAAGGATTGATAGCCAGGCCACAGATACCAAAGATCCTGAAGTTTGCCGGCTTGGCGAGGAACCATATGAGAACAGTTCAGATGGGAACAGCATTGGGTTTCCAATGGTATTTTGTTCTTGCTCTGTCTTCTCATCTCTTTCCAGTCCACTAGTGCTCAGAGCGGAGAGCGTGTGTGGTCTCACCACAGCCATCCAGAAGGAGAGAATTAGTGGTCTGCTCCATGGCATGATTAAAGAAAACAGGCTTGTAAAATAAATACAAATTTACTGGGATGTGAACATTGTCACTGGGAATGAAAACAAACCTCAAATTTTAAAGTAGTCTTTAAAAATCTACCAACCATAGAGGGAAAAATTAGAAAAATAACCAGATATTCTATAGAGGGTCAGATCTGTTTTGCATCAGTCTCTTAGGGCTCTCCAGGGAAGAAAAGTCTCCGGAGGTGAGGGGAATCTTAGCTCCCGAAGCAAGTCTGCAGCTGGGTCTGGAGCTGATCTGTGAGTCTCACAGGATGGTGCTGGCTGGAAGTACAGTATTTCCAAGTTAGCAATGCTTTATTGTGTGCCATGCTGCAAATACTTTTGCTGTTCTGATCTTACCAGACTGTGAACTATTCTCTTTTTCACTCCTGGGGGATCTCACAAAAGAGAATTATAAACAAACAAACAACCCCCTTCTCTTTGTTCCTGTGTCCTCTGACTCTTCAGTGAAGTTCTCCTCCTGTGAAGAGGAGGCCTGAATTGGAGCTGAATGGGTAAGCTGAGCTGAACAAATACATTTTGATGAGCTGGAATCTCAGAAGTCCTCAGCAGTAAAAAGTGCATTGCTATAGATCCACCAAAGCATTTAAAAATTATGTCCAAGGCTCTCAGTACTGGTGATATTTGACCTATAATAGAAGTAATTTATTTGGCATCGTCCCTTCCAGAAAGAAAACAAGCTAATGGCTTATTATTTGATAAGTGATTTCAATGGAAACATTTCTCATTCTTGAATAGTATTGTCATCCATAAAGGAGTATCAAATCAATGGTAGAGTTCTTTGCTAAAGTGAAAAAAGAATTTGGAGACTCTTTGAAAAGTCCTTCGTTTGGCTCAGATAGTTTGCATAAGCAATATGATGATGTTTCCACTTTGAAAACTGTTTTCATGGAAAATATGAGAAATTTTCAACCAAGGAAGTACCTGTTACCCGATATAACTTTTGCTGTAAAAGAGTATTCCCTCCTGCAAATGGTCTGCTAATCAAAACACAGAATGAATGTGCTTTTTCTTCCACCTATGTATGTTATTGTAGTTCTACTTTATTCAGAAACTTAAAAAGGGATTTATTTTTTTGCCCAATTTTCTTTCTTTCCAAGTGAATAAACATATATCTAAAGTATATAATACAAAATGCATACTTTAAAAAAAATTGCCTGGTTGTAGAAATTAGGATGAATTAGGATGGTTACTGCATCATTTTTTTTTGCAAGGAGCAAAAAATGCTGGCCAGAAAATAGCTGAGTCATATTTACCTCTCTTAGGTGCCAGCCTGGAAGCTGAAGCTGCTCAAAGATAATTGTGGGCAGCTCAAGAGTTATCCCCAGGCCAAGAGGGCTCTGCAGTGTAGTGCAAAGGGGCCATTTCGTAGAATCGTAGAACCGTAGAATAGTTTGGGTTGGAAAGGACCTTTAAAGGTCATCTAGTCCAATCTCCCCTGCAATGAGCGGGGATGTCTTCAACTAGATCAAGTTGCTCAGAGCCCCCAACGTAACCTGAATGTTTCCAGGGATGGGACATCTACCACCTCTCTGGGCAACCTGCGCCAGCGTTTCACCACCCTCACTGTAAAAAAATTCTTCCTTCTATCTAGTCTGTATCTACCCTCTTTCAGTTTAAAGCCACTACCCCTTGTCCTGTCGCAACCTATGCCCAGGCCCTGCTAAAAAGATTGTCCCCATCTTTCCTGTAGGCGCACTTTAAGTACTGAAACGCCACAATAAGGTCTCCCTGGAGCCTTCTCTTCTCCTGGCTGAATGACCCCATCTCTCTCAGCCTATCTTCATAAGAGAGGTGCTCCAGGCCTCTCATCATCTTTGGAGCCCTCCTCTGGAACCACTCCAAAAGGTCCATGTCTTTCCTGTTCTGAGGGCTTCAGAGCTGGACACGGTACTCCAGGTGGGATCTCACAGAGCGGCGTAGAGGGGCAGAATCACCTCCCTCGACCTGCTGGCCACACTTCTTTGGATGCAGCCCAGGAATGGTTGGCTTTCTGGGCTGCAAGCACACATTGCCGGCTCACATCCAGCTTTTCATCCACCAGTACCCCCAAGTCCTTCTCCTCAGGGCTGCTCTCAATCCCTTCATGCCCCAGCCTGTAGTGATACCGGGGATTGCCCTGACCCACGTGCAGGACCCTGCACTTGGCCTTGTTGAACTTCATGAGGTTCACATGGGTCCAATTCTTGAGCCTGTCCAGGTCCCGCTGGATGGCATCCCGTCCCTCAGGTGTGTCAGCTGCACGACTCAGCTTGGTGTCGTCGGCAAACTTGCTGAGGGTGAACTCAATCCCACTGTCTATGTCATTGATGAAGATATCGAGCAGTACTGGTCCCAATACAGACCCCAGAGGGACGCCACATGTCACTGCTCTCCATCTGGATACTGAGCTGTTGACCGCTACCCTCTGGATTCAACCATCCAACCAATTCCTCATTGTTGTGGATGGAAATATTTGACAGTTATGATTTAGCAGCGATTCAAAACTTATCAGTGATTTGAGGTAGATCAAGAGGTTGAATTGTAGCAGCACTTAATCATTAACTGATGTAAAAGTTTACAAAGTGATCTAACAAAATAACTAAACAGTGACTTAGCTACAGATTCAAAGATGGCCAGATTCACACTAACTTTCTGTTAAGTATTCCAAAAGAATACATATACGTATGAGCGAAAGCCCAGATCTCAAATTAATGCATATACACATAAGCAAAACATATAAGTGCACGTGCACACACACGCGCCGGTCTATAACCACTGGGATCAAAGATCTCTTAATATTGCATGACTCTAATGAGCTGGTGGGTACCCCTTCTAACTCCTACACGTGCACAGACAAATGGAAGAACATTCACATCCATAAAGCTAATGTATATTTGTCATAAACATAAAAGTGGAGAGGTGGATGAAAGAGACACTAGCCTATAGTTAAAATTTCCCCTTTCTTGAGTTAAATACTCACAATACATCAGCATTCAACAACAGGTGGTAACTGAGGCTTGAGAGGGGTTGTCTCGCCCTGGCCTTCTAGTCCTTGAGATGTTAGCCTGAGCGGCGTCCCAACTCAGGGGATGTCCTGGCCGCAGCCTGCTGCTATCCAGAAAATCTCAAAGCATCTTTACTAGAATAGCTACTTATAGGATCCGAGATAATTGACTTTCATCGGGTGCTTTTCCACTCCAACCCAGCTCGAACAATGGAGTATTTTGGTAATTTCCATAGTTACGCAAGCCCAGGACTTTGGTCCTGGTACCCCCCTCTCTGTGGCCATGATCCATATGTTGTCAGGAGTGATCGATTACAGTTGTTATCTTCAAACGGTAGGAACCATAGGAACCAGGCACACTAGGGAGTTGCCAGTGTTCTATTCCATTACTCCCCACCTTCAAATGGTAGGAGCTATGGGAACCAGATACACTAAGGGGTTGCCGTAGTGTTCTAGTCTGTTGCTCTCCACCCTTTCTTTATTTCATGGTAGACCATTATGTATCATTCTGGTCATTGTATTATCATGTGACCCAGTTGGGGACGAAATCGCACCAAGTACCAAGAGGCCTAAGGGGCATATTCATCATTGTTGTTACCATTGATGTATGTCCCAGCAGATCAATGCAGTGAGGGAAGGAATGAGTAGGCACAATGCTGCGAAGATGCCAATGTCGAAGATGAGGACCGCTTCCACTGTACCGTTAGTGGTATCATTGGAGATGTTCCTTCCCCTTCAAGTGTGCTTTAGTGCAGCCAGCACATCTCAGAGCAACAGGCTGCGGGCCCTTGCTAGCACCCCGTCCCTCTAACTGTTACCTGTCGTCCCACAGCTTGTCCCGGGCAAGCCTGATATTGCCCCCCTCTCCCCTCAAGCCTAGTTTAAAGCTCTGTCAATAAGCCCTGCTATCTTCTGAGCAAAGGCCCTCTTGCCCCTTTCAGAAAGGTGAACCCCATCTGACGCCAGCAAGCCTCATGCCGCATAGGCTGTCCCATTATTGAAAAACCCAAAATTGTGGTGTTGACACCAGCCATGGAGCCACATGTTAATAAACTGGCCCATCTGTTTCTTCCAATGTTGCTGCCCACAGCTGGAAAGAGAGAGGAAAAAATAACCTGTGCTCCAGATTCTGTTACCAACCGTCCCAAATCCCTGAAGTCTCTTTTGATCCCCCTTGGACTACACGTTGGGGCTTCATTGCCACCCACATGGAAGAGAAGCAATGGGTAACAGTCCAAGGGCCGTACCAGGCTAGGAAGTTTCCTAGTCATGTCCTAATAATAATGACTGGAAAGATGAGGGATTTCAGTGGCTGTTTGTTAGACTGTGCATCAAGTTTTATTCTCAAAAACGTGTTTGTGTTTACCAGCAGTACAGAAGTTCACTGGTGGAAATCTTTATGGAAACATAATTCTTAAATAAATGTTGCACAATATTCATAGAAAGTAATTTTTAAAAAATAAACAATAGCATTTGTAACAACTAAGGAACAGAAACCTATCAAGTACCTCATAATATTTGACTAAACTGATAGTAAAGAGAATTCGGATGCATTTTCTTCATTTTACTAAGTCATTCTTATTTCATAACAAAAGCTATTTTATTATCATTTTTACAAGGTGGAATTAATCTAGACTAATGATAATAGCCCTATTTCTATTTCTATTCAGAAATAAACATTAAGAAACAACCACAGGAGTCATCCCCATCCTGGTAAGTGTTACCCAGATGCGCTGTTTTCTTATTAACCAGAGGAGATAGAGTTTTCCATTTTGCTAGCACAATCCAATTTTGTAGCACACACAGTGTTAGGAAACATTCCTTATCTCTCTATGTCCAAAATGTCGATGTGGGAACCTAGAAATGTTCCCTCCTATTGCACCCATGCAGGTGATGGTCTGAAGTCTGAAGCCTGCAGGATGCATTCGGTTGTGCTGAGCAGTTCCCGCATCTCTTAAATCCTAAAGAGTTATTGTCTAAACCAAACTGGAGCTTTGTGGAAATAATAGAAAGTGCCCATGTCTCACAACCTGGAGGTTTTAGAGTTCTCCACACGATTAATTCTTTATTAGGACCTTGCCTCGGCCTGGGGTATAGTGGGTGAAATTGCATTTGGGTTTGACAGCATGATATCCACCTCTCTCAAGTCTGTATCAGCTGCATCGGCCAGTCACAGACTGGAACAAACTTTGAAATACGCTGTAGGAGCAATTGCTGATGGTTTCCTGCCTATAAGCAAGATAAATCAGATTATATCTATAGTCCCAAGGCACTTTTTTCATTTTGGAATGGTAGTATTTTCTAGACCAAAATACAGTTAAACTGAGGAGTAGATAAAAACGGATAGTAAACTACCCTAGTTCATCATATTGTCTTTTGATAGCATTTGCTACAGATATGTTTGTAGGACTGAGGTTATAAATGTAGGATTTTAATTATAGAATTCCGAAGTTAAGAATATTGAGTTTATGCTGTCAAATCTTTAATTCTGAGTCGTTCCTCCCCTGCTAATAGATGGAATGGTCTTGCCAATGAATGCTATTGATTTTTTTTTTCCATTTCAGAGTTCAGTCAAAAGTATTTTCATTTTTCAGAAAAAGCATTTCTGCAACAACAAAATTTGTTTGAGAGTTGAACTTTCACTGTTACTTCTGGTGCAACATCCTTGTTGCTTCATGGCAAAGTTATTCCATGTGATGTACTATCTGTATAGTGAGTTACTTTACAAAGGATAACGAATAAAAAATCATGCTATTCCTACAAACATCTGGTATCAATGTAGAAGGTTTTAATGCAATAAAAACTGAAAGTTTCCATGGGACTTGGGAAAAGTTACCCTGTTTAGGATGGAGCAATCCTTAGTATCACAAATTCACCTTTTGTGCGAGGAAAAGTTCCTTGGCACCGTCGTACTGATTGAACTGTCTCTCAGCCTTTATCTTTCAACACAGTAACCTTTGGTAGTCAATATCCATTAGCCATTTTCCTTCTGTCTTATTATAAATCTGAATTAAAATCTCAAATTCTGCTCCAGTAACCTGCTTTATTAGCTTTATTATAGGCATGAAATATAGTCAATAATGTTCTAATTCAGGTGAGCACTCAATGGTTATGTTTAAAAGGAATTTTGTTCTTTTAGATGCTCTACCGAGCAAGGTGCTCGAGGACTAAAACCACATACAATTTTATCAAAAGAACGTAAAACATATTAAAACCAGTTTTGTAAATAATATTGAGATGTGAAAGCTTCTCTTATCAAGCTAAAAGGTCACGGCATAAATGCTAAGTGACAAGTCTGACTGTAATATTAATTTGGAAGGCACTGTACGTCCTCTGAACTGGCACAGCCACAGGCTTATCAAAGAAATGGTAACACATAAAACACATGGTTGACCTTCTTCCCAAAGTGCTGATGGCACTTTTAAGGCTTTATATTTTCCTGCACGGGTGTCAGGCTCTGCTCTCTGCCAGGGCGGATCATGGGGGCCCCACCGAAACCGGTGCCGTACACCCCTTTACACTACCCATGACTCTGGCATATGGCACGTATGGCACGGTATGGGCAGGTGTGGTTGAAAGCAGCTGGGAAAGATTTTTAGCACATAAATTTGCTTGTGAAATACAGACTGACAAAACGAGTCTTAACCTCTGCGAGCAAGACAGCCTGCTAGATTACACGTGTAAGGTATAGTGTAGGGGGACAAAATGCCATAAATAATTCACAGGAAATGTTATAGCTTTCACTAAAATAATACATACATGGAAACGTGTATTAATTTTTTATTCTTTAAGGACTTTATATATTCTTTAGTCTTTATACAAGGAACACTCTGAAATCAGAAGACATATGACCCTTCCTGCACTGTTAATATCGCAGGATACAATCCTGCTGGTCTTTACATGCTCTTTTCAGTTGCCCCACTAAGTGATGGCCCTAAGTGACAACCATCCAGTCTCGCTCATATAAAGCACATTAATTACAGGTATTAATTACAGGGGTTTGCTGTGTGGTTAGTTTGGTTTTTTGTTTTACACCTAGTCTCCACTTTAATATTCAGGTTAGAAATCATGAGTAAAGCAGATGGCTGTCTTCTGTGGAGCCAGCTTTCAAAAGTGGACAAGCTGTATCTTTTGCTTACAGATTTACAGTCTTTCCGGAGACATTTGAAAAATTACAGCTTTAGTTTTGGAAAGCTTTTATCCTCCACTCATACAATTAAGAAATATGCTACTGGTGTCAAAGAAGAACTGAACTTAGATATACCCACTTCACTGCTTTGGCAATTGCAGGCATTAGATTTTACTGTGTGGAGTTAGTAAATTGTATAAAAGTAGTCAAATATGTCAACATATTTGTAGTCATTGAGCCTAATTGATGCTATTCTACATTTCTTAATGCCTTACCTATTGTTTGCAGGATCTACTTCATTCTTCAGCTCATTTGAAGTCTTTTGTTTTTTAAGTAGGGCCCTCATGAATGTTAATAATCTCTTTCTTTCTATAATAAGTAAGAAGCCTTTTTGAGGTCCTGTTTTAATCATTAGTTTTGATCCTTTTATTTAAAATTGAAAATTAAATTTAAAGAAAAAAAGATTCCACATTGATACTCACCCGAGACAAACTTTATCTTACTAAGGAATTATTATCTTCTGTTTTCCAGTCACTAATGTGAAGGGGCTGGACTAATTTTCTGGATTTTTTTAACAATACACGCACCACTTGCTTTTGTGAAAACTGTTGCAGCTGTCAGGAGGTTTAACTCTTCTTCTCCAGAATTGGAAATCTGTGGGCTAATCAAGGAGAACAGTATGGTCTGAAAACATGAGTAAGTCCATTAGATACTCCTGCTTAAAGTACTTTTTTTTTTTAATATAGCATTTGTTGCAGATTATAGATCTTCAGTATGTGCAATGGTCCTTTTGTAACTGATCCATGATCCGTGCTGTAAAATCACATACAACAACCTAAAGGGTTGCAATAGTAACTGTAGCAGTAACTGTAAATGCCATAGAGGAATGCCATAGTCAAAATATAATGGCTGCCAGGAGGCACCTTTACAAATTTTCTGATCCTCAGAATGTTTTCAGCTCACTTGTCATCTTTATTTTCTCCACTATAACAGCCTAAGCTTTAAAAGAAAATGGTAAAAAAGGCAGCTACATGAGTGTGCTCTGCTAAATGTCTTCTTAGGCTTGTGGCAGCTCGCACGGAAATAAAACCAGTCTCACCTACAGCTGGACCTGGTTCTCCATGTCCATCCCAGCCCACCTATGTCAGCAGATGCGGTACCTGTCTGGCCGGAGGCAGGACAGGGCTGTTTTCTGAAGACCACCCAGCTGGGGATGCGGCCAGGGGCTGCGAGAGGGAGAACACAGGCAGGGCAGAGCAGGGCAAGCCCCGTAAATCACAGCGCCTGCCTTGGCACCAGCTCTGATTCCCAGCCCATCCAGCCCAACTGGGGACAAAGAAGTCCCAAAACGGCCTTGATGGTGAAAGTTTCCGGCAGCAGTGTGCACAAACCCTCACAATATGAAGCTCGTCCTGCACGAGGCAGAGCTAAAAGCAGGCACTGCCCCTGCAGCCCAACTCTTTTGGGGGATATTCACCCCGGGGCAAGGACCGCTGGAGGTCCCGTACCAGGGTTTGAGCTCTCACTGCTGCACCAGGGCTAAAACACAGCTACAGTTGCTATAGCAAAGTGCAATTATAAGCACTCACTATTGCACATTGTTAAAAAAAAAATAATAGAAAGAAAAACAGGAGAGAAGTCAAAAGCTAGGGAATCTGCAACTTGCAAGCATTTATAAGATTGCAATCTGTCAACTCATCCCAAACTCAAGGGATCTAAATCCTTCTCTCCTCCCCTCTCCCTATATATCAAGGCTTACCTCCCACCTCCGAGGGCTGTGCATACTTCCCACCTCGGCTTTTACCACAAGCTCCCCTCTGCTTCCACAAACCAGGTGCTCAAGAAGGCAAAAATGGGGGAGCTGCCACGCCGTGCTTCGGGTATCTGAGTCCTTAGCATTGCAACGGGGTAGTGAGAGGCAGGGACCAATAGGGGATATGCCAAATAAATAATCCAAATAAATATTAACCTGTCTTTAACTATGAGGCACCCGTTCGTTCAGAGGATTAAGGCATACATTTCATGGAATGGTTTAGGTTGGAAAGGACCTTGAAGATCGTTGAGTTCCAACCCCCCCTGCCATAGGCAGGGACACTTCCCGCTAGACCAGGTTGCCCAAGACCACATCCAGCCTGGCCTTGAATACCTCCAGAGACGGGGCCTCAACAACTCCTCTGGGCAACCTGTTCCAGTGCCTTACCACTCTCAAAGTGAAAAATTTCTTCCTAATGTTCAATCTAAACCTGCCCTCTTCCAGTTTAAAGCCATTCCCCCTCGTCCTATCACTACATGCCCTAGTAAAAAGTCCTTCCCCAGCTCTCCTGTAGGCCCCCTTTAGGTACTGGAAGGCCACAATAAGATGTCCCCGGAGCCTTCTATTCTCCAGGCTGAACAGCCCCAACTCTTTCAGCCTCTCCTCATAGGAGAGGTGCTCCAGCCCTCGGATCATCCTCGTGGCTCCTCTTTCTGTCCCCCTGCATTGATAGACTTCTTCTGTGAGCGTCGGCACAGAAATGTGGGCTAGAATTTTCACCTTCAAATCGGAGCTATTTTTGTGGTATCAGTGAAAAAGCCCAGATTACAAACAAACAGCTCAGACTACAGAATCACAATTTCCACCGTCAAATTAAAAAAGGTTCAGTCAGACATGACAAAAAGCATTTACTGTGGGCTTCATGAACATGTTCATAACGGAGGATGGCTTTTCAACAAACTGAAAAGGGACACATTTAAGGCAAATGTAATAAAGCTTTGCTGCTTTGATAGTATACAGCATCCTGAAGGGATTTATCATGTCACTGGGGTAGAGAGCACTGCTTCTCTTGAAGCGTTTCCACAGACAGCCCCAGGAAATCAAGCTGTGACACACATCTGTATAGCTGCGTACACAAATGGCATTGCATTTAAAGATGAGGAGTTGGCAAGAAAAAAGCAGTAGTCCATGCACGATTACTCATTTCTGCAAATTCTCAGTTCGACAAGAACCACTGAACAGATAAAGTCAGGTAAGGGGGTGTTTTGGCAGCAATTGGGGTTTTTTCTTTTTCATGCCACAGGCCATCCAGACATAAAACCTTACCTGGAGAAACATCTAAAGGGAATTTAACTGATATTCTACCATTTCAAAAAAGCGGTCAAATCACAAATCTTCAAAAAGCATAGAAGGAAACGTGAAACACTAGTGGCACGGCACAATCCAGTGTTTACACTAAAATAATAATAATAACAGGTGTGGAAGAGAAATATGTTCAGAGAAATCAGAACAACTTAAAAAATTCATCAGGCTGGAAGTATTTAAGCAGCTGAAGGAGTTATTCATACAAATTAGACGTTGCTTTACTGTTTATCCCTAAAGGAAGAAAGGTTTCATAACTTTGTGGGAGAAGCTGCATAGCTCCGAGGCTGTAATGCACATCTTTTTCAGACTGCTTTGCGAGAAGAGTTCTAATTGGTAGCGGGATGGGACTCTAGCTGGCTTTATGGGAGACTGATTTAAGTGCTGTAGGTTATATGAAGTTGCAGATAGATAAGGCTGCTCCCTGCAGTAAGCCAAAGTTCGCAGAGGTCGCTTCCAGTCGAAATTGTTTTTATGAGTCAGGTAAGATTTGTTTGTTAAAATAGAATTTTATTTTATTTTTTCAAAACACAGGACTGTACAGTTAGAAGCTGACTGTTTGTGAGATCTTTTTCTGGGCTGTTCAGGGTTGGAAAGCAAAAAAAGTCGTTTGTTCTTGGCTACCTTTCTGGGGCCACACACACACACACACTCCGCCTGCCCGGCTGCCTGCTCGCTTTGTGCTTCTTTCCACCCACAAGCTAACGCAGAGCTTCAACCAAATCAATGCCCCGTTTCCTGTTTTTGCAACCAATTTCCAGTGAAATCCCTCTAGCCACATGGCCGAGCTTCCAATCCAGCCTGCCTATATTGTGCTGCACCTTGGGCGGCGGCTCGTCTTGTTTCAATTAGCACGAAACAAATGAGGCTTTAATTTCTCTTTCATTTTGTTGGAAAGAAAGACGACCAGCATGCCCTTCCACTTCAGTGTGGTCTGCGATTGTCCAGACTTCACACTTGCAGGCAGCCACCAGTCCTGTCACACAACACAATGTGCCTCTTGCACATTCAGGTCAACCAGACCAAGGACAGATGTTTCTCTGGTTTTACTGCACTTTTGCCCTGGACTGACGAGCCATTATAGGCCAGAACGGCCAACCTGCCATACTGCCGCCTCCTGCATCTTGACATAGCTTTCTGATTGGAAATTGTCTAATTTCTTTTAATTTGAAACACGGGAGCGTACACGTTCCATCCCAAACTTTGAACAGAAATACTTTGATTCCAAACTAAAGAATACACCTACTTTGCATCTCTAATTGGGAGAGCCATGTGGATTTATTTAATTTTTCAGATTAACGCAGACATAAATTTGATGGCAGTAGATGAAAAAATGTTCTTTATTTTACAAGCATAATATGGTTTTAATATGCTGGTGTGTTGTTAATGATGCGTAACATATTTTCTTCCATCAAAGTCAGAAAACAGAATTTCAGTGGAGTATTTTGCTGTTTTCTTATTGAGAAGTAGGAAGACTGCTGCTCTGTGGGGCATCTGAATTAGTTACTGAATCACAGGGTGGCTGAGGTTGGAAAAGACTTTTGGAGGTCACCTGCCCCAACCCTCCTACTCAAGCAAGGCCACCCAGAGACACTTGCCCAGGATCATGTCCAGATGGCTTTTGAATACGTCCAAGGAGGGAGACTCCAAATCCTCTTTGGGCAACCTGTGCCAGCGTTTGATCACCATCACTATAAAAAAGTGGGGTTTTTTTGTGTTCGGATACAATTTCCTGTGTTTCAGTTTATGCCCATTGCCTCTGGTCCTGTCACTGGGCACCACTGAAAAGAGCCTGGTTCCCTCATCTTCATTCAATTATTTAGACATAAGGGTAAGATCCCGCTGAGCCTGCTCTTCTCCAGGCTGAACAGTCCCAGTTCTCAGTCTCCCCTCACACCTCAGAAGCCAGCGTGCCTTAATGATTTTCAGGGCCCTTCATTGGACTATCTCCAGTGAGTCCATGTCTCTCTGGTACTGGGGACCCCAGAAACTGACCCAGCATTCCAGCTGTGGCCTCACCAGCACTGAGCAGAGGGGAAGGATCACCTCCTTCGACCTGCTGGCAACACTCCTCTTAATGCATCCTTCGATTGGCCTTCTTTCCTATGAGGGCACTGACTGACCATCAGCTTGTTGTCCACTAGGACCTCCAGGTCCTTTTCTGCAGAGCTGCTTTCCAGCTGATCAGCCCCAGCCTGTACTGGTGCCTGGGGTTATTCTTCCCCTGGTGGAGGGCTTTGCATTTCTCCTTGTTGAACTTCATGAGATTCTAATCTCCATCCTGTTGAGGTCCCTCTGGATGGCAGCAGAACCCTTGGGTATTCGAGGCACTCCTCCCAGTTCTGTGTCACCTTCAAACTTGCTGTGAGTGCACTCTGCCCCATCATCCAGATCATTAATGAAGATGTTACACAGTATTGACTCCAACATTGAGCCCTTGGGTACACCTCTAGTGATTTGCCCCCAGCTGGACCTTGTGCCATTGATCACAATCCTCTGGACCTGGTCATTCAGACAGTTTTCACTCCACCTCACTGTCCACTTATCTAACCCATACATCATCAGTTTATCTATGAGGGTTGTATAGGAAACAACGTCAAGGTAAACAACATCCACCGCTCTCCCCTCATCCATCGAGCTAGTCACCTCATTGAAGAAGGCTGTCAGGCCACTTAAAATGTCAAATAATTAATTTCTTGCTATTCTTTTTAGGGGTCAAGCTATGGAGGCTCCAAAAGCAGCATTTCATATGATGAATTCTTAATTCACTATAATTTATTTGAAGTCTTTTCTGTACAATTTGATAAATATGCCCTACAGATTGTTATTATTCTGAAATTTGTTGAAATTACTCACTAAATAGGGAGACAATCAATAAATAAGGAAAGCTCAGGTGACATAGCAATGGCTCTGTCATTTGCAATTTTTTAACGAAAAAATGACATTTTCTTATCAACAGTGAAAAATTGCTCTTGTGACATGGGGAAAGAATGATGCTAAAGTAAATACCTTTCACTGAATAAAAATATGGTGTAGGGTGAATTTAAAATATTGGACGGCATGATGTGGACATATAATTACAGTCATAGCTAGCTATAAACGACCAGTTAGATCATCTGGTCAAGTCCCCTGTCAATGCTAAATTGAATTTTGCATGCATTTTGTATTGTTTTAGGCAGCCTGGGAGATTTCAGTAAATGTGATAAACATATTTTTAAATAAAAGTAATACTGCGGTGTCTCAGAAGTCGAGAGAGAGAAAGAAGTATCCTATCAAACTACTCAGTGTTGATACTTCAGGTTAGTCTCATTTCAGCTTTACAAGAAAAAGCTGTCAAGCTTTAAAGGAGGCCTCACTGCACAAAGAAATCAACGATAAAGTGCACATTGATTTCAATAAATCTGTTTCAGTCCTGAAACCGTGTATTTGCTGGGGCAGGGACGCTGCCTTTTTCTGTCTTTTTGTCTTTTAAACATCATGTGCGCTCATGATAGTGTAAAAATAAAGCGGTGGATAGCTCTAATCTCAGGCAATAATGGCCTCCGATTCCAAAGCAATCCTCGGGGACTGGCAAATCATAGCAAACACTGCCCTGGTCCCTCTAACAAACCCCATCGATTTAAAATGACCAGGCACGGACAAAGCCGCTTCTGTGGCGTATAGTTTCATTTGCTGAAAACGGAGCACTTAAACAAGTGCTCTTGGATTTTGCTGTGAGCAGGTGAGTTGTCAGACCAGAAAACTTTTCAGGAATCGATTTGCACAGCACGGGAGCGAGGATCTCTGCCGTGGCGGAAGGTCTGAGGGATGCTCTTTGGGGGGCAGAGGATGCCAGCCGGTGTGCCAGCGATGGTGGGGCCACAGAGACCATTCAGAAAGGCCTTTCCTCAGAGAAAACACCATCTCCATAGTACATTACTGTAGTATTTATAACTCCTTTTACATGAACCCAAATTTAATTGTAAATCTGCGCCTCTGGCCTCATCCTCAGAGCATGGAGCTGAAGAAGGGCTGGACGACTCCTTCGGAGTTTGAGGAGCCACGACTGCCAGGCACTCTTCTCCCATGACTCGGTCTCCCGGCAATGTGCTAATAAGCAGTGGCAGATGAAGCATTATTAATTGGGTTCATTTAAAGTAAAAAACCCACCACTGCCACACAAATAATACGGAGGGCCCATAAAAGTTTGGATATATGATGCCAGCCCACGCTAGGAAGCACTGATATGTGTGGAAATAATGACGCTCTCTGGTGTAAATGGCTCTTTGGAGTGATGCTGTAAATACTTCCCCTCGTTCATCACCCCGCGCTCCCAGGCTCTGTGCTCGCCCGATCCGGCCCCTTGGGGCTTCCCCGTCCACACCTCGGTCAGAGACGAATGTCCTCTCCGTCGCAAGGTTTCAACTTTATGTCACCTATTACTGCAAGTTGTCACGCTGGGTTAGCGTAAATCAGATTAACGCGCTTCTAACGCAGCTTCTGCGAGGGATCCTCCGCAGGGGAATTTCAGAGGGGGGTGCTTAGGATGGTAATTTTAGTAAGGAGAGAATCCTATACAATGTGCTGAAAGCATTAACCACAATATAAGCAAAAAAATGCCTCAGAGCTGCTACAGCCTATTAAGTAAATACATAACGAACCTATGTAAGCCACCTCCTGAAACATGGCTTTGGAAATATGAGCAGAAAGTACCGGAGGAGGGTCAGCGTGATTTATTTCTGTTTTACCTGCCCCAGAACACTCTCATTTCCTGATGAACACAATGACTTGGCACAACTTGAAGCCCGGCAAGTCAGATTTCTCTCAGCAGACATCCTGATCACTCCGATGGATATTTTAGGAAATCGCCATTAGTTCCTTTAATTAACACCTCCCCGACAGGGACTGGCGCGGCCTTTTCCCACATCAGCGGAACAAAATATGCTTCGGCCATTTTGTCCAATAAAGCGGGGCCGGGCGATGCCTTCCGAATGGCCTGAAGTCAGCTCCCCCAAAGGCCCAGGTACCTGCTGCCATCCATGGCAGAGCATCAGCTTTTCTAGCACTCACTGTATTGCACTTTTTCTACACACTTGGTGTCTTCTCAGAGCCCGCCTCTACCTTAGCAGAGGTAAGAAACCCATTATACCATGGGATGCATCATCGGTCCTTTCCGCGATAGCCAATGGAAATCTGCACGGCGTGATTCAAACTACTTTCCCGCTCCTAGTTTCACTCCTCGCCTCGCAGCCCTGCTCCAGCTGGGAAGCCCGGCCTCGCTGTGCATGGCTGGAGACGTGTCCCCCTGCTGTGACAACGCCAGCTTTTGGCCGGTGGATGCCTGCCAATGCATCGGCCGGGGCCAGGTCCCAGCTCCTTCACCTCGTCCTGTGCACCCTGCCATAGACCTGGGAGTTGAGTTTCCACGAATGCATTGCCAAACAGCAGAAAAATCAAATCAGGCTACTTGACTAAATTTTGCCCCTGGCTCTTTGAGCCCATCACGTATCAATTTGCAAAGCTATTAAAGTCAATAACTGTACAGGTTCATTTAAAGTAAATAAATAAATAAACAAACAAACAAACAAACAAATAAATAAATAAAGCAGGCGACCAGGAAATTTGCTTGCCACACAACTCCCTTCGACAGCAGGACGCTCTCGCTGAGCCGACCCAAGCATAACTTATCGCAGAAAATTATCTCGCGTGCTGAACAAAAAAATTTCCTCGTTGGAACTTCAACCTTTGCCACCGGCGGCTGGCACCCCGCGCCCCCCCTCACGAGGAGATCGCCCCCACAGGTATCCTTTGAACTCGTAAAACTCTGAGTGGCGGATTTCAGCAATAATTTGCACCGCGGGCAAACTTCAGGCAGAGGTGCCAGCAGGCACTGCTGGCCAAGGGCCAAGGGACTCCGCAGCCCTTCCCACCGCAGCCTTGCGCCGCCACGTTTGGGAAGGAGCCCGGCCAGGAGACGGCCTTCCCCGCCGCCAGGCAGAGGGATTTGCCGGGCGTTAAGCGCCGGCGCTGCGTAGCAGGCAGGCTTTCTAAATCCGGCGATTCCTGCTGCCTCCCACAGAGGATAAGTCAGCCTCGTCGTGACTTACAGACCTCGTTAGGGTCAGGTATAATCTTGGCGTTAACGATTTAGGGATGACACCCAAAGTGGCTGGCCTGGGGAACACTCTTTGCGTTGTCTGGTAGGATGTCTCGTAACCACTTTGCCCAAGACGAGTCAGCCCTGAGCGGTTCTGGTTCTTCCTCAGTGTGCTTTTCCCCAGGAAATTCCTCACTTTCGCGTGGGTATCCCCATCACCTCCAAATCTGGCTGAGGGTTTCCCACCCTGGGACACTCGTGTTCCCAGAGCTGCGACCTCACTTCTCCAGGGTTGGTTCCTCCCAAATCCAAGGGGGGATTCCCACTATCTGGAAACTGCCCTTTTCACACTCCCACTGGTGCAGCTGTGTTCTCTTTTCTGTCCCACACCTCCTATACGCTGCCCTTCTCTGCGACCAGAGTGCACTTGTGCAAGGGCTACCTATCATTTAAAAAAGAAAAAAAAAGAAAAAGAAAAAAAAGGCAGGAAATTGCTATGGATCATTGAGGGAAGGAGACCGAAAGGATGGGGAACTCGCGTTTTCTGGCGGGCAGTACGGCTCGGGAAGTCCTGGGGCTGCTCACCCGGCCCTGTCCTTTAGCTGTTTCAGAGAAGTTTGTGTTTTCCCCGGGGTCCCCCCCACGGAGCGCTCACCCCGTTACACCGCGCCCGGGCCACCGCTGCCGCCTCGGGGCACTAATGACCGCGTTCAACTCCTTCGGACCGGGATGGAGGGGGGGGGGGAGCAGCGCCTCCATCGGCGCCTCTCAGCGCCGGCTGTGCCAACATGCGCCTAATGGGACGAAATGATGGCACACAGTAGCGTCACGGAACGGCTTTTATTATTTTCCCCCCTTTTTAAAAATAAAATAAATAAATAAATAAATAAATAAATAAATAAATAAAATTTA